>VMDR010007089.1:0-42175 GCA_007922815.1 Macrotus californicus | reverse complement strand
CAGAAACAAAAACAAACTAAGCAAACAACTAGAACAGGAATAGAATTACAGAAATGGAGATCACACAGAGGGTTATCATCAGGGGGGTGGGTGGGGAGAGAGGGGGAAAAGGTACAAGGAATAAGAAGCATAAATGGTAGGTAGAAGATAGACAGGGGGAGGTTAAGAATAGTGTAGGAAATGTAGAAGCCAAAGAACTCATATATATGACCCATGGACATGAACTAAAGAGCGGGAGTGGTGGGGGAAGGGGTGTGCAGGGAGGGGGGTGCGGGGAGGAGATGGGACAACTGTAATAGTATAATCAATAAAATATATTTAAAAAAATGGAAAAAAAAAGATTAAAAAAAAAGGGAGGCCTCCTGCTGGCTTCCAACCAGCCAAACCAGTTCTACTGTCTCTGGTGCAGCAGATCTGAGTGCACACCTCCTCAGATGCTTCCCGGAATGTTCAGGGCTTCCCTCTGGGCAGCAGAATAAAGCACGCTCCCTCCCGAGCCTCCGTTGTGCGAGCCTGGCTTCCGAAGAATTGGGCGACCTCCGATCTCCCAGGTTCGGTGTGCCGTGCGTGCCCAGCCTCTGTCAGTGGGACGGGAGGGGCGGGGAGCACCCCAGTGCCCGTGTGGTTAGGTGTGCAGTAGGCACAGGCGCTGCTGCAGGAGAGTTCCCCAAGCAGCTGCTGAGTGCCTCTTAGTTCTCTTTTTCTTTCTGAAAAACTCCTTTTTGCTCAAGCCTGCCACTCCATACCAGCACCTGGCCTCCCACACAGACCCACTCTGCAACCAGACAGGGACTGACCCAGTCGGACCCCTTGAGCCCGACTCTCCCCTGCCGGCCTCACAGTCTCAGTGGGTGTGCACCATCCCTGCATTTTCGCCACTTGGTCCTTATTCGCCCCCTGTGAATTCAAGCACCCAGGTCTTTCCCGGTGCTGCTTACACCTTGTTCGGCAGGGGAAGGGAGCCCCTGACCCGGCACTCTCCCTAGAATCCTTCTGCCGACCAGGCGGCCACCAGGCCTGGGGCTACATCCCCCTTGGTCCCATGCTGGGCCCAGGGACCTTATTGTCCTGAAGCACGCTCCATACCGTGTTTTTTTCAGTGTTCCTTGCAAACCCTGGTCTCCAATCTTCTTATATGCTGGATACCATTGGCTGTTCCCTCTGTTCCTCAGAAGATCAGCTAGGTATCTCACCCGTGCACAGGGAGAAGTGGATTCTGCTCCCACCTATTTTGCCACCATCTTCCGCTCCCAGAGATCATTTTAGAAGAAGGATTTCAAAGTGTTTGAGAACTCTAAAGATGCTGAAATAATAATGGTGTTTGAGAACAGTGAAGCACGTCTGAGAGGGCAGGTGTTTAAGAATATTGCAGATGCTGGGTACTGCAGGTGTTGTAATATTGCAGACCTGGCATAGTCTAGCTCTTCATAACCAATAGAGATTGGTTAAGAACCTGGCCTTCTTGGACTTTGCAGATGCTCAGAAAATCTCAGTGCATGACAACATTGCAAATGCTGGGTAGTTCAGGTGTTTGAACTGTTGCAGCCACAGCAGTCATCCAGGTGTTTAACAAACACTGAATATGCTGGACAGTCCAGAGACTGATAACACTGATGACAAAGGTTTATTTCAAATGTTTGAGGAGAAAAGGGCACCAGAAATCACCAGTACCTGGAAAACATTGCAGACACTGAATCATTTCATGGGTTGGAGGACATTGCAGACATTGGGATAGTCAAGTGCTTTGAGAATAAAAAGGTGCTGCAATAAGTCAGAGTGTTTGAGGTTGTTCATTACAGGGAAGGTCCAGTCATTTGAGAACATTGTAGAATACTGCAATGTCCAGGTGTCTGAGCACTTTGCAGATGCTGAGATAGTCAAGATATTTGAAACATTGCTAAGAGTGGTACCCTCCAGTGTCTGAAACACTGAAGTCATTGAAATGTTGTTGGTGTTTGAGAATATAGCATACACTGAAATAGTCCACATGTGTGAGAACAGTAAGGCATGTTGATATTCCAGGGTATTGTGGATACACTGACCCTGGTGGACATGAGATTTTTTTGAACAGTGAAGAGGCTGGCAAAAGTGCAAATGACTGAAAACATGCTGAGAGAGTGTGGCTGTTGGAAAATACTGCAGGAGATGTTCTAGAATAGGTGTTTCATGACATGCACATAGAAAGACAGTTTAAGGATTTTGAGGAATTTCAGATGCTGGCATACTCCAGATATATGAGAACACTGCAGAGTCTGGAATGTTCCAGGTGTTTGACAACAGTTCATATGCTGGGATAGTCCAGGTGTCTGAACATTTTGCAGTTATTGTGATCACCCATGGGTTTGAGAATAATGATGATGCTGGAATATCTATGTGTTTGTGAACACTGACATTATGAAAGTCCTGGTGTTTTAGAACATTGCAGATATTAATATCACTCTGGAGTTACAGAACATGGCATACACTGGCAATGGTCCAGCAGCACGAGTTCTGTGCAAATGATGGGATAGACCAGGCATTGGGGAACCCTCAAAATCCTGGAACGTTGAAGATGCTTAAATCACCCTGACATGTGATAACATTACAGTCACTTAGATGGCCCAAGTGCTTAGGTCACTGAAGAAGCCAGCATTGTCCAGGTGATTGAGAACACTGAAGATGGCGGAATAGTCCAGCTGTTGGAGAACACTGCAAATGCTGCCGTCGTCAAGGGGTTGGGAACAATACTGATGCTGGGATATTCCATTGTGTTAGACAACAGTGAAGAAGCTGGGGCAGTCCATGTGTTTGAGAACAGCCAAGGTGGTGGCCTAACCCTGCTGTTAAAGAGAACTTTGAACATGTTGGGATAGACCAAGTGTTTGAGGACATTGCAGGCACTGGGAAATACTGGTGTTTCAGAACACTACAGATGCTATTGTAGCCCAGATGTTGCAGAACATGCACATGATGTGATATTTTACAGATTTGAGGACATTGAAGAAGGTGATATAATCCACATGTATGAGAACATTGTGGATGCTGGAATAGTCCAGGTATCTGAAAACATTGCAGGTCCTGAAAAGTCCGCAAGTGTGAAATCTTTCTGTTTCAGGGGTAGTCCAGGTGTTTGAAACATTGCAGTCTCCATGGTCATTCAGTGGCTGTAGAAGATAACTATTGAAGATAACTGACACATTTTGCATACTCAAAGTGTTTGAGGCACTAGTTAGGTTGGGATAGGTTGGATCCTCCCGGTGTTTTGAGACACTGCTGATAATAGTGTAGTTCACATATGTCATAACAACAAGACACAGGGAAACTTCAAATGTTTGGAAACACTGAAGATTCTGTATTATTCAGTACGTCTGAGGATATTGCAGTCATTGGGATGGTCCAGATTTTTTGAGAACAAAAAGAACTTGGGATAGTGTCAGTTGTGAGAAACAGTAGTACAGGAATAATCCTGTGGTTTGAGAATTTTGCAGATGTTGAGATTGTCCAGGTGTTTGAGCACATTGCAAATTATGTCATCAATCCATGTGTTTGAGAACAAACTCATGGAGAGATCAGGACTTGCAACATGGAAGAGACTGGCATTATCCTGGTGTTTGATAACATTGCAGTGGCCCTGATCATCCACCTGCTTCGGATCACTGAGGATGCTGCCATGTTCCTGGTGTTTGAGAACGTCAAAGATGCTAGAATAGTCCAGGTTTTGGAGAACTCTGTCAATGCTACAGTAATAAAATGTTTGAGAATGCTGCTGATGCTGGGATCAGCCAGATGTAGTAGAACACTGCAGAAGCTTGGATAGTCCATGTGTTGGAGAACACTGAGGGTTCTGGGATAGTTCGAGTGTTTGAGTACATTGCAAACATAGGGAAAGTTACAGGTGTTGAAAATGCTGCAGATGCTGGGATAGTCCAGGTATTTGAC
Source organism: Macrotus californicus (assembly GCA_007922815.1). NCBI lineage: Eukaryota > Metazoa > Chordata > Mammalia > Chiroptera > Phyllostomidae > Macrotus > Macrotus californicus. The sequence goes on along the minus strand of VMDR010007089.1, from coordinate 38,257 downwards.
AACACAACTTGCCAGCATATGCCTCATGTTTGAGAGTGTTGCAAATGCTGTGATATGTCAGGTGTTTAGAGCTCCGAAGACACCTGGAATAGCCCAGGGGTTTGAAGTCATTGCTGGTGCAGGATATAGCCCAGCTGTTGTGACCCATACATGTGGTGGTAAACTTCTGGTCTTTGAAAACCCAGAAGATGATGAAATAATGTGGATTTTTATTAGTGCAGACACTTGTATAGTGCAGATATATGTGAACAGAGACATTACGATACTCCAGGTGTTTAAAACTCTGAAGACACTGGGATAGTTCAGATATTTCGTAACCCTGAAGATGCTAGGATACTTCAGGTGTCTGAGAACACTGCAGAGGCTCTCAACTCATCCAAGTGTTTGAGAACATTACTTATGCAGAAATACTGCAGATACAGGTGAACATTGCAGATGCAGTGATAGTTCATGTGTTTGAGAACACAGAAGAGTTACAGATAGTATAGGTTTTGAGAACTTTTCAGAGTCAGGGATAGTCCAGATATTTGACAACATATAGATGTTGGGATACTACAGGTGTTTTAGCACGATGCTGGTCACAGACAGTCACACTGTCATAACAGTGAGGGATGCTTGAGTACTCCATATATTTGATAATATTGCAGAAGCTGGAAGTAGTCCATGTATCTGAGAACACTGCAGAAGTTGGGATAGCGCAGATGCTACAAAATACTGAAAATGTTGGAATACTTTAGTATCCTGAGGAATGCTGAGACATTCAAGTTGGACAGCACAAAACATGCTGAGGTACTCCTTGTGTTTGAAAACATGCTGACAAAAGGGTGGATCAGATGTTTGAAAACGAAAAGCACTTGGAAAAATCATTTGCTTGATAACACTGTAGACACTGTACTACTCAAAGTGACGAGGGCATTTCAGTGGTTGGTATTTTCCAGATATTTGGGAACAAGATGATATTGGGATACCCTCAGGATTTGAGATACTTCAGTGCTAGGATAGCCCAGTGGTTTGAAAACTTTTCAGACATGGAGATTGTCCAAGTGTTTGAGGATGTTGCCAATGTGTAAATACCCAGGTTGAACAACAGACCCTGGGATAGTCCAGTGTTTCAAACATTGAAGATGCTGTGATCTCCTGGCGTTTGGTCATACTTCAGTCACTGAGATGGTTCAGGCGGTGAGACTACTGAGGCTGCTGGAATGTCTAGGTGTTCAAGAACAGCACAGATGAAGGAATAGTCCAGGTGTTGGAGGACATTGCTAGGCTGGAATGCTGATGGTACTTGAGATGTTAGTGTTGTTATAGCCCAGTAGTTAGAGTACACTGCAGAAGCTAGGATATTTCATGTGTTTCAGAACACTGAAGAACTGGGATAATCCCAGTGTTGGAAAACAATGAAGATGAGGACATAGTCCAGGTGTTTGAGGATATTGTGGATACTACAATAGTGTAGATGTTGGAGAACTTTGCAGACACTGGGGAAGCACAGGTGTTGAGAATGTTGCAGATGCTGGCATAATTCAGATATTGAGAACAGTTCAGATGCCAGGGTTACTTGAGTATTTGAGAACACTGCAAATGACGGGATAGTCGAGATATTTGAGAACCAAAACATTTTGGACACTCAAAGTGTTTGAGGCACTAGTTAGGTTGGGATAGTTCACTTCCCTAGGACACTGAAGATGCAAGCAATAGTCAGGGATTTCAGAAACATTGTTGGTGCTTGAACTAGCGCAGGTGTTCTTGAACCATACAGATGCTGCTATAGTTCAGGTGTTTGAGAAGAGATAAAACACTGGAATCTTGTGTGTTTTTTGAGAGTACTGCAATTGCTGGGACAGTAGATGTTTGAGAAGAAGACACTGTGGAACAGCTGGAGCTTGAGTGCAATGCAGATACTGGGATATTTCAGGTGTTTGATATCCCTGAATGGCTAGGCTATCCCAGCTATCTGAGACCATTACAGGTGCTGGTATACTGCAGAAGTCTGAGGCCTTTACAGACACTGGAAGGCTACAGGTGAGTGAAAACACAGGAGATGCTGTAATAGTCCACATGTATGAGATCACTGGAGATGCTGAGGAGGTCACTGTTTTGGAGAGAACTGCAGGTGCTGAGAATAGTACTGGTGTGTGAGAACAGTGAAGTTGCTGGGATAGTCCAAGTGTTTCAGAACATTGCAAAAGTCGGTATAGGCCAGGTGTTTGAGAACACTGAAGATGCTAAAGTATTCCAGATGTTGAGGAATATTGCTAGGGTTGGGATCATTCAGATGTTTGAGACCCAGTTAATACTAGGTATCCAGGCATTACTGCAGACCCTGGAATAAATGAGGAGTTTGAGAAGACAGAAGATGCTGTGAAAAGTGCAGGTGTGGTTGAAGGATAAAGACAGTGCAGTACACTTCATCTTTCTAAGAACTCAGAAGGCGCTGGAATATTGTGGGTGTTTGGGAATAGAGGTAGGAGTAGTGCAGGTGTTGGGAACAAAATGAAACTACAATACTCCTGGCTTTTGAAAACACTGCAGAAGCTAGAATAGACCAGGTGTTTCGGTAACTGAAGGGTTTTAGATATCCAGGCATCTGTGAACTTCAATCATGCTACCCCTGGCCCAGGTGCATGGGAAAACTGCAGACTCTGTGATATTCTCGGCGTTTGAGGTCATTGCAGGTGCTGAGTTAGTCCTCATTTTCAGCACTTGGCATATGTAGGGTACAGCTCAGGTCTTGAGAACACTGCAGATGCTGGATATTCCATGTGTTGATAACACTGGAGATGTTGGGATTCTCTGGGATTTAAGAATGTTGCAGGCTCTGGGATAGTCGTAATGTTTGACAACAAAAAATGCTGAGTCAAGTGGCTCAGAACAATGAAAAAAATGCTTGGAATAATCCATGTGATTGAGAACACTGCAAGTGCTGTGAGAGTCTAAGCATCTGAGAACACTGAAGGAATATTGCAGCTGTTTGTACACGTTACAGACTCTCAGAGGATTCAGGTGTTTGAGAAGAAAAAGTCATGGAGGAACTCCAGGAGACTGAGTATACTACTGAGGCTGAAATGTACCAGATGTTTGAGAACACCAAAGATGCTAGGCATATTTTATGTGTTTGTGTCCATTTAAGATGCTGAATTGCCTGGGTGTGTGACAAGTTTGAGACTGTGAGAGTCCATGATTTTGACACTTTGCAGGCACTGGGAATTTTTCAAGAGTTTGAGAACACTGCATACCCACATAGTAGTCTATGTGTTTGGCAACATTGAATAGGATGTGAGAGCCACAGTGTTTGAGAACATTGCACACTCTGAGATAGCATAGAGGCTTTAGGCCAATGCCAACACTGCCATAGTTGGATGTTTGAGATCTTGTACATGGTGAGGTACGCTCGTGTTTTGGAAACCCTGAAGGTGGTGGGATACTCCACAGCTGAGAACGCTTCAGATGCTGAGATAGCACAGGTATTGGAGAATATAGCAGATGCTGAAATAGCCCCCATGTTTTAATGCTTTATCAAAGCTGGGATAGTCCAGGTGTTTGAAACACTGCAGTCGCAGCAATTGTCCAGCTGTTGGCTAACACTGAAGATGCTGTATCATCCAGGTGTTTGAGGAGACTGCTGACAAGGGGACAGTACCTGAGATTTGAGAAAAAGGGCACCAGGATAATCCAGTTGCTGGAAAACACTGCAAATTCTTTACTATGCGAAATGATAATTGTGATATGAGGAAATTGTGTCCGTAGTGACTGCCCAGACTTTTAACCTGAACACATTGGGATAGTCGTGGTGTTTTCGATGTTGAAGTCCTGGCATAGTCATAGAGTTGTAGAATGTTGCCAATGCTGGATTGCTCAAGTGTTGAGAACACTGCAGGAGATGTGAATAATGTGAAGGTTGAGATAGATGCTGGGATATGCCAGTGTTTCAAACATTCAAGATGCTGAGATATACCTGTGTTTGATGTCACAGTTGGGGTGATGACTTAGCTGTTAGGGCCACACAGCACACTGGATTTGTTCAGGTGACTGAGATCACTGAAGATGAGGGAATAGTTCAGGAGTTGGAGAACAGTGTAAATGCTGGAATAGTCACGATGTTTGAGGACATTGCTGGTGCTAAGATAGGCCATGTGTTGGAGTTCACTGCAGAGGCTAGGATAGTTCATGGCTTGAGAACACTAAAGGTTCTGTGACAATCCAGGTGTCTGAGAACAATGCAGATGCTGCAGTAGCCAGGTATTTGAGAACATTGCAGATGCTGAGAGAGACCTGATATTTGAGCACAAGAAGACACTGCATCTGTTTCAAAACAGTGCAAATACTGGCAGACTTTAGAGTTTTAGAATCTAAACCTGTGTGGAAGAATCCTAGTGTTTGAAAACATTTCTGACGCTGGATAAAACCATGGTGTTTTTGAAACACACAGACCTTGACATAGCTCAGGTGTTTGAGAAAACGCAAAAGGCTGGACTACTGCAGGTGTAGGAGAATATTGTAGATGCTGGAAGAATAAAGATGATTTAAATCAAAAAGACATCTATTCGCCAGTTCCGTGGGAACGTGGTAGACACTTGGGTATACCTGGTGCTCAAACACACTGAAGATTCTGGTGACTATGCAAGTGTTTGTTTGAGATCATTGAAGATCCTCTGACAGACTAGTGTAAGAAAACACTGAAGACACAGAGAAACTAGGGCTGTAGAGCACTTTACACATGCTAGTGCACTCCAGAAGTCTCAGAAGTTTCCAGAAGCTGGGATAGACCAGGCGAGTAAGAACACTGCAGATGCTGTAATAGTCCTGGTCTGTTGAAAACTGAGAGGATGCTGGGAATTTACTAGGTTTTCTGGACTGTGGTCACAAATTGTCCTTGAAAATCATTTAATGACCCCTCAGATTTCCTTTCAACTCCTGTGTTGCAATAAAGCTTAGGGCATGCAGACAAGGGCATTTTCCAAGGGCCAAGTACATTATTAGCCAGAGGACTAATGGGCTCTCGCTAACCTAAAGCTTCTCTTCCTCAAGGTTCCCCAAGATAATTCTAAATGCTTGGGCCTGGAAGGACCAGTGGTGCTACATTCAGTGACTCCTGAGAAAGAGTTGGATGCCTGGCACATTGCTGAGCTGACCTGGCTCATCTCCATTTCTCCCAAGTACCTCAAATACCAGTATGAGGACCGTCAGGTGATTTGACTGTGGCTACATGGAAGCCCTGTCCTACATATCTGTCAGTTGAGTCTTCCCACCAGTACATCTGGAAGGTTCCCTATCCTTTATGAACATCCACAGCGAGCTACACTGATCTTTGACAACTTATGCATTCCTCTTCTGAAACTCCTCAATACATGTCTCTGCACCTGCACTGTTTTTTTGCAGTTGTGATCAGGCTGTAGGACCTAGCAGGGGGATCTGAGTGGGTCATAAGCCTTGTGCAGTGACTCATGCTGTTTTAATCTCTTTGGTGTCTTTGGAAAATGTGGTCATACGTGTTTAACTAGACATTGTTGGGCAAGAGTGATGTTATGAAAAATGCCATAACCCTAAAAGGTATAAGCCACAGCAGGTTCATAAGAAATATACCAAGTGATTGCTCTCATTGGCTGGTACGTGTCCTGATTTCCTGGAGTCTGCTCCCATTGGCTGGTGTCTGGGCCCATGAGCTGGGACAAATGTACATTGAGTACACCACACAGTGACCTCTTCTCCCTTGCTATGTGTTTCAGACCAACAAGAGAGCACACTGATGGTGACCATATATTGATGAATATCTTGTTGTGCTGGGACACCAGGGATGTGGGCCGTGGCTGTGTTGTAGGTGTTCTCATTGTAGGCTGTGTCCATTGCTGTGACTTGAATCCTGGTGATTTCTGAAGGGATGGTACCTGGAGGGGATGGGAATTGATGTCTCTGCTGTTAACAAGCAGCATGGCAATACAAATTAGCAGGGAAATATGAAATGCAATGTGTTGCCTTTTCATACTGAGATTAGCACTATATATGCAGTGACATGAGCAGTAAAATCAATCCAGTAATTGTAACAATATCAAAGTTATTTGTTTACCTAGAAACAGAGCTTCTTCTGACATGGCTGTAGCTGTGGGGACACTGTCCCTCATTAACTTGAAACTATCAGGGGCATGAGGGAAGGGGATGTGGCCATCTGATGTCTCACATATCCACCTCTCCCTGTGCTCCCAGGCCCTCTGTCCTTCTTTCCCTAATAATGTCAGAGGAATCCTGCCTGGACACTGGCCTCATGTCACAAGCTGGGGCTGAGCATACAAACCAGGGAAAAGAGCTGTGTGGGAGCAGTGCTTCCTGGTGTCTCAAACCAAGACTCAAACTAGCTGGTGTCACAGGGACAGAAGAGAATCCTCAGATGCCTGTCATAAGACAAGGGACTTGGAATTTTGCATGTATAGCCTCATTCAGTCCATGGAGCGTCCTTCTTCCACCTGAGGATTATGGGTGCCAGCTGATGACAGGTGTGTATTAGGGGAATGTAAACACCCAACCCCATGCACAAGGTTCTTTTAACCATGTGAAGTATGCAAGGAAGGCTGAAACAAAAGACCCTGATTATGATTCAGCTATAGGATCCCAACACAACTTTCATAATATAGGTCAGCCATGTTGTGTGAAGGTGGGTCTGCACAAGGGCAGGAGGGGCAGGAGTGACAGGAGGAGGGTTTGGGGAACACCTCGGGGGCTGGCAGCCAAGCTAGGAATGTGTTTTGTGGAATGAGGGAGAGGAAACACATTTCTACGCGTCTTGAATCACTCAGCCTGTTAGGACAGTTTCAGGACCAGTAGTGGTGGAAGGGGTGGGTTATGCACCCTATTGTATTTCAGTTCTGGCCATTCTGCCAGCATTGTACCAGGACTCTGCCCCTCTGCCATGGCCCATGCTGAAGGCCCAGTACTATGAAAGTTTCAGGGTTGTTTCATGGAGACTTCCCAGGGAGGGAAAGAAGCCCAAAAAACACAACTTTCTTTAGAAATAGAAGGGAAAAAGGAGAAAGCAACAGTGGATACCTATTATGGAAATCTACCTTGTTTATATAGACACCCTTCACAAGCCTGGCCCCAGGAGAGGAACACAAAGGTCATCCTTCCCTCTCATAAAATTTGGTTGTCCCCCTTTTGTGATTGCACTGCTGCAGAATCAGTGTGGGGTATGCTCAGGTATCCCTCATTAGGTCAGGATATGATACGGATTCTAGTCACTGATTGTGTTTGCATTTGGTCTGTGGTGAAGGTAAGTTGAAGGTCTGTTTCTAAGAAAAGTCTGACGTCAGTGAGCTGCAGGCACCCTCGCATACACAGAGGTTTACCATGTCCTCATCTTGAGTCTTGCTGGTCTCCCACCTAATGGGTCTGTGGGTTTTCTGTGTCCCTGAGCCACTGTGGACATTAACTCAGAATATGGGGCCAGGAATGACCAAGGTTGTGCATATCTGTTCTGCTCATAGTATGTGTACGTTCCCATAAGACTTCAATGAACAAACTGGGGTTTAATAATGTAACAAGTTAGAGTCCAAGATGGCTTTCAGTGTATTAAAATCCATGAAGCCTAGCTAGAAGGAAAATTCACTACAGGAGCTGCTATATGAAGGCTCACAATCATATTGTGTAGATGTGGTGTGCACCATTTGGGCGGAGACTGTCCCCAAGCTCATTTCTCAGCAAGGGGTGGGCAAGGGGCTTTACCACAGGCTCTACATAGTACAATGTGCCTATGTGTTGTGACCAATAGGTGGCTTCCCAGGCTCAGTGGTACAGTGTGGTGACCTGCACCAAGGGAAGTCTGCAAACTCATGCATCCTATTGAGGGCAGCCAGATCTATGTGGAGAAAGCAGTGGTGTCTGCTCAGTGACTGAATTTGGACCCAGCCCTCTACCCCGTCCATATCTTCCCTTTTCTAGCATTGAAGACCAGGAAGCCTTGACCACGAAAGCATTATAGCTGCAGACTTGTGACCTCAGACCTCTTGTGCCAGCTTCCACTTCAATTTGAAATGTCAAACCAAAAGGCTGCCGTTACCCTTCCCATGGTACCGAATAGGGAACTGGCACAGAACGGTTGAGAATCTTGCTTTGGGTCACACAGCTGGACGGGGCATTTCTAAGACTGAGACACGGTAAGGATTGAACCAGAGTGCCGATGCTGTGAATCATGAGAAGCAACGCTGATGGCAAGCAAGGAATGAGGCAGATCAGGTGCCCAGACAGAGCCAGGCTCACGTTCATGCACACACACAAGCCCCTTCCTGCCCTTCACCTCTGAGGCTCAGAGTTCTGAAGAAACCAGGACAGGATGCAGTGAGGAAGCCAACGGAAGTGTAGGGTGTACCCAATAAGGAGCAAAGGCCCCCAAATCCAAGATTCTAGGGAAGTTCCTTCCCTGGTGAGTCTGTCTTCATTCCCTTCCCCTGGGCAGTAACCTAACTAGATTGACCCTATATTCAGGCCTTTGCAGGAGTTCAGGAGTGGTGGCTGAGCATATGGGTTCCCTGTGGTCGTCCTGGAACTCGATTTCTACAGTGATGGGGAGAATGAGGTATCTGGGCTTCCAGTTAGTGTTGCAACAGGATTTATTAGAACACAGGATGGAAGGAACCTGGAGTACACTGGTGTTGACATTCCCATAGCGATTATGGAAATGTTTGTCTATCATATCTCTTTTCCTGGGTGTGGAGGTTTTGTTTAACAGGTGAGTTGTCTACTGATGACACTCTTGTGGAGAGTGAGGGGTCACATCACTTCATTTGAACTCTGCTCAGAGCTGTGGTATGAAGTGTGTGGGCTACATTTGTATCATGGCACATGAGGGGCTATTGAATGCTAATGACTTATTGACATCCATGAAAAATTGGGGTTACTTCCCTGAGTGTCTCTTCTGGTGTCTCATGAGATATGACTTCTGCGCAAAGCCTCGCCCACAGTCCCTGCAAGCGTTGAGATTCTCCTCAGTGTGTGTCTTGTGGTGAAAGGTGAGCCCTGACTTTGATGAGAAGCAGCGCCTACATTGCATGCAAATATAGGGCTTCTCCCCTGAGTGGGTCCTCTTGTGTGTGTTGAGATTGGCCTTCACTGTAAAGCGTCGTCCACACTCTGGGCAAACATAGGGCTTCTCTCCATTGTGTGTCTTCTTGTGTCGCACCAGAATTGATTTCTTTGTGTAGCCTATCCCACAATCTTTGCAAAAATAGGTTTCCTCCCCTGAATGAGTCCTCTGGAGGGTGATGACATCGGTCATCCCTGCAAAGCCTGGTCCACACTCCCTGCAAGCATAGGCCCTGTCCCCTGAGTGTGTCCTCTGGTGTTTCTTCAGCTGTGACCCATCATTGGAGCCTTGCCCACATCCTCCATACTTGATTGTTACATTTCTAGGCACTCGTCCTCCCACAAATAATATTCCTGAATGCTCTTGATGCACTTTCTGCAGTGTGTTTGGCTCTTCCTCCAGAATTCTCCCACCCTCACTAGAGCTCCCCTTGGGTTCAATGGGTGTTGTCAACAAGACCCCTGAATGTCCCTTCTGTCTGATCCTTTTAAGCAAAGATCGGGCCCCCTTTTTGACCTCTTGACCTTCATCCTTGTCATTCCAGCTCTGTGTATCAGCATCTTCCTGCTGCTTTTTGTGATCCTCTGAGCAGGCTTGCACTGATGGGAGGTGTTTCCTTGCAGTTGTTCCTGTGCCAATCTGAGAGGGGTGACTGCGTTTCACATGTTGGCTGAGAAATTTCTTACTGGAGAAGGCCTGAGAGCAGGATGAACATCGGTGCATCTCTCGTTTGGGTTGTGCTGAAAGAGAAGTTTGTGGTCAGTGCACATGCTAACAAGCCTGCCAGTGCCACATGCTTTGTCTCCTGATAGGAAAAATCCTGGGAATCATTCTCATTGTGGTGTCAATGCAGGCTTTGTGTCCCACAAAGGATTCTTTCACAGTCTATTTTCCTTTTCATTTCTATGTACTGCATTATCTTCAGGTATGCACAAAGCCCACATTAATTGTCTTTTCTACAAAGTTCCCAGACTAGGGACTTCTAGGACCATCAGAGTCTGCTTGGCAACCTCTATGGATGGAACTGCAGTGACCTTTCCCATACATTTGTATTTTCTAGGTAGTGTTACACAGAGTAAATGGAGGCCCCAAGAGAAAGGGGGCCTCTGCTTTCTCTCTTCCAAAATCATAAAATAAAATTATGTCCTCCTGCAAACCTCTCACCAAGTATCCACACCTGATTTCACTCCCTTTGAGGTTATTGCAAAAAATAGTTATACTGGTTTCTAAATATTTCTCCAAACATGCTTCTTACCCTGCTTACTCCCAATGAACTCCAACCAAAAAGCCATTCTCTCCCCCTTGCAGATGAAGTAATCTCTGAGGGGGTTCCCTGCTGATATTTATTTTCCAAAAATTACCAACACAGAATCTTAAAACAGAGACACTCCACTCTGCACTTGAAGATGGGAAAATTGTCTCATCACACTCAGAAAAATCTCTAGTGGCTCACGTTATAGCATAGGCACTGCACTTTCCAGCTGCTAGACATCTACCTGACTGCCATTCCGATCATCTGTGTCCAGACTGAGACCTGAGTGGCCACACCCAGCTTGACACTCCCCTTCATATACTTCCTGCACTAACTGGTCCCTCTGTCGCAATCCTTTGCCCACAGGTATCATGGTAAATGTTATCTCCTGAGAGAACCCTTCCTTGACCGTCTGCCACACTGCACCCCCCATCTCACACACTCACAGTGATATCTAGGCACTTGTCCTGGACTTGTTTTTTCCATGCACTAATCTCTGTGTAATGTTAGGCACATGAAACCATGTGTACCTGGTTATCCCTCCTTCATCTGACAGCTGCTCAAAAGCACTCAAGCACCTGTTTGGCTGTTATTAGCAATTCAATGCACAACTAAGTAAAATGATGATTCTGTGCATATGGATATGCACATTTCATTTAGATAGATAAAGGATGTTGAAAAGAAACAGCAAGAAAATGTTCAGAAAAAATGTTTTGTTGACAAAGCTGGTTATCGCTTGTAACTTTTCTGCACAGAGCAAATAAGCCCTTCAGTGCTATCTGCATTGGCATATTTGTGCATGCATCATTTTACAAATTAGAACAAAATTAAAAATATAAATGTTGTTCCTAAGGATGAAAGGTATATGGGCTGAATCCTTGATTTCAGAGGCATCTGACTGGAAAACTTACTCACTTTACAGCGGATTTTACTCTACTTCAGTGTTGGTCCATGACAATTTTTAAGGACAGGCCTCTATTTTTTTTTCCACTTTGAAGAAGCACAGTGGTGCCCCATTTGTCCCAGGTGTAAGCTCTCTCTTCCACTTACCAACTCCCTTGATGCCCAGCTGCCGGGCGTACTCGTCCCCATACCAGACCAGCAGCTCACAGCCCGGCCTGACGACTTGGCAGGTTCGGTAGAAAATCTGCCTGTGGTATTGAAAGGCCACCAGGTTCTGCTCTTCATCATGCCGTGCACAGTTCACATACCTGGGATTGAGGTAGACGAAGGCAAAGAAAAGCACAGGAATGAGTTCCCACTACCTGTCACAACCAAGTCCAGCTCCTCTCTGACACTTAAGGTCCTCAGTCTCTGATGTCACCCACTTCCCACAACACTACCAGGGAACTTTCTGCTCAGTGTCTGAGCCTCTGTCAGAATCCTATGTGACTACCTCTATCCAAGTCCTGCTTACAGTGCTCAACCCGCCTAGTATCATTTTCCAAAGCCTAGTTCCAAACTTAAGCTCTACTCTGACTGGCCATGAAACCCAGTGAGCTCTGGCTTCTCTAAATACTAATCAAAATTTCTTTCACACCATAGAACATGGAGCTTGATCTAGACTCTGCTGCCAGATTAGCTCACAACATTTAATTCCCAGCTCAAGGTCATCTTCACTTGACAGGCCTTTGTCCAATCTCCCCACAGTTTACCTGGGGTACTTTTAACTTGCCTGCACCAGGTTCCCATAGAAACTTGGATGTCTCTGTGCGTCAGTGAAAGAACACAAAACAATAACAGTTTACACTCTCCAGAGTTAAAAGGGAGCCTCTGAGGAAAGGGGCCTGTGACCATTCCTCTGCAGGCCTCAGAACAGAGTTCTACTTAGAACTCATGCTGGGATGCATTGGCACTGTGCACTTGTCAAAAATTTGGAACACTACAGTTAAGTGTTTCTAAAAGCAATTGCTTCGTCTCTATCTGCAATGAGTCCTCCATAAGGATATACTTTGAGTGATCTGTTCAAACAATGAACTCATTTGTGTAACCCAGAATACAATGTCAATACAAGTGCAGTCCAGTGTCCCTGGGCATTCTTAATTCCTGCAGGTTTTTCCTAGGGTTCTGGCATAGGGATTTGTATTTTCAGGACATTATTTTTAATCTCCTTATCTCTAAAGGTCTCTTGATTTGAAAGAGTACTGTGTGGAGAACAAAGAGGTACAAAGGACTGAGGGAGATCATAGAGGGAGGCATGATGACAGGGAAAGAAACACGGGCGAGTGGGGGATGAGAGTCCTTTCTGCCACCTGGACACCTAAAGACCTTACCTCATCCAGTTGGAACAGGATTTGTCCTCTCCATCCACGTACTCATAACAATTACTCCCTTTGGTGATCTGTATGGTAGAAAAGAAGTTGAAGGTCTCTTCTTTTTATTCTTTTGTGGGGAGGTAATTGTTCATAGAATTGTTTTACTCTACTGACACCAAAGCTCTTTCAGCCCGCGTGGGGATTCACCAATCTCCTGTGACCACAAGATATTTTTCTTGCTTGTCATCTACACATCCAAATTTGTCTGTCCAAGGAAAGCAGCAGCCCCCAAGGGGAGGAGCTACTCCTTTGTATCTGCACATCTTTGACCCCAGTTACACTTTCGCCCTTAGACAGTAGCCCCGTGTTCATGCAAAGTCCACTCAGTACACAGTGTTAGCCATATTGTCCCCATCCATGTGTAGCATGGGAGGTGAGGACCCACCAAGCCACAGAAGCAATGTGGGAAGACAGAACAGGGTACAAGGAAAACACTTCTCACCACCCAGGCATATCCGCTCCTGGATGCCTCTTCATCTTGTGTGACCTGGCCCTCAAAAGGGCCAAAGCAGAGACCCACTGGCAGATCAGATGCCTCGTTCCACACTCCAAGCCCAGCGTGAGGGATGCCCAATGGTCCGATTCTCAATCCAGGGGGCAGAGTGAGAGCTGAGCGGTTGGGATGCCCCTTGTCCACTGCAGTGTCTTTTATAAATGCAGGGGGGCCATGCACAGGACAGGTGTCAATGAAGAAGTCCTGACACATCTCACAATCTGCAGGTAACAGAAGCAGGCAATAGGAAAGGTATAGGGCATGTCCCTGCACATGAAGAGCTTCAGAGACAGCCCAGGAACTCATATAATAGAACCTCCATTCTCTAGTCCAGGTGGAAGGGAATTCTGCACTGAGGGAAGGGAATAATTTACCGGCCAAATGACTACATGAAATCACTATATCAAGACATATCATGCTGTTGTGTGAGGGTCACTTACAGAGGTAGTCATCATCCTGGGGCTCGCTGACCTCTTTGTGCACATGGCCCTTTCCTTCTCGTAGGCTATACCTCTTCACGTCAGTATCATTTCGCCTCCGTTCTAAGTTGGAGAAGAGCAGGTGAGTGAGGTTGGTGGGGTCTGGAGTGTTAGTCTCCCTTTGGTCTAAAAACTCACAGTGTCCTCCCATCAAAATTTCCTCCTTCCTTCTTCATTCTCTGGTGTTTTCCTCTGTCCAATTTTGGTTGAGAGAGACCAAGACCTTGTTCTGCCTGCAGATGGCTAATTCCATTTTAATTTCTAGATCTCCCTATTGTCTGTTTTTACTTCCCAACATTTACTGTTCACGGAATACTCATTGAGGGCCCATGATGTGGGTAAGGCATTAAGCCAAAGCCTGTGCACACAACACCTAGATTGTATGGATGTCATCATCACAGATGCATTTATTGAACAATTGCATGTGTCCATTGTTTTAAATGTAATTTAATGCTTTCAAATCATATGTGAGCTATGCATTCTTAGTTTCACTTTACACAGCATTCAGGAGCTCAGAGAATTTAAAAGGTTTCCCAAAGCTCCAGGACGAACTTCAGTCTCAGCTCCATGCAGCATAAATCTAGGCTGATGGGTAGTGCACTCCACAGTCCTAGTTCATTCATATCACCCATTCTAGAGGAATTAGAGGAACTATAGTGTCCAAATTACTTGCTCTTACCCACTTCTTTTCTGGATTGCTCTGCAGAGGTACTTGCTTCTCCAGGGGGCGACCCTGGTTTCTGGTCCTGCTCTGAGCCACTTTCGGTCAGCAAAATTATTTTTCCGGAGAATCCCTTGAACTTAGATTCATTGCTAAACAGTGTCCTGGGCAGTCCCTTTAATGTAAGAGTCACATACCAAAAAATCACTTACTTAATTCTTTTTGTTTTTATTGCACATTTTCCCATGTATGGCTCTAATTGCTCCTTCAACAAGTCTTAGAAATATCTGTGGAGGATGAATATTATAGGGAGAAAAGAGGGCCTACATGTATACTGAATTCAACTAGAACCCATACCTTAAGGAAGTTTTCTTTCAAACCTCTATAATAGTGAGAGTGAGGGATATAGGACAACGAGATATGGGACAACTTCTGGCAGACTTGGCAGAAACATATGTAGACAATAAAGGAAATGATGCTAATTTACAAATCTTTATAACTTGGGAAGGATGCTTGTACTTGGATTAGTTGGACCCCAAAGTTCTACTTGAAAAAAGTTGTATCATTGGCAATGAGTTTTCTTCAGTTTCCTGACCTATAACTGCTAATTCATAGTGTTGTAGTGGCCATGACATACACTGATGTTCACTGACATGCTTTGTGAGCAAAGAACACACTCTGAATGGGAGATTATGGTCACGGTATCAATTTACCCCTCAGCTGTCTTCATATTTGACAACTCAGGATAAATTATCTTCAGTGTTCATTGACCCATTCTACTTTAAATTGTAATTGCGAAATCATTCATGCAGCAAATTTTCAGGGGGCTTTGGGGCCATGAGACTTCTGAGATGAGTTAGGCATGGACCAGCCTCTCAAAAAGCTCACAATGCAGAGGTCAGGCAGGCTTAACAAATGATTCCAAAGAGGAAGATGGCACTGGCCTAATTAGTACTCAGAGAAAGAAGCTGTTACTTCTTCCTACATGGATGCACACTGAAAGTCAGTTGCAGATGAATGAGTTTCCATTGGGTAGTGTGTAATCTATATGAATTCCTAAGTCACTGAATTACTTTTCAACCTTGAAACATGATGCTGCACAGGGATGGCAGCTGATTTCCTTGGGTGGGAGACTGTGATGCTGGACAACCTATATCCTCCACCATCTAGGACTATTCACTGTACCAACAGCCTGTACATCAGTAATCCGCCCTCATCAGAGAATAAAGAAAAGTTCTTTTCAGTTCTTTTCAAAGAACTGCTGCTGAAATTGTCAACCTGATGAAAGATATACTGGTATGTGCAGATGATGATGCTAACATCATAAAGTGTGACAGTCTTAATGAGTTTTGAAGCAGTTTAGAGATATGGATTGAACTGCACTACCACTGATAACAGTGATCTCATACATAAAACCAAACATTTCTGTATGTCTGAAACTCTTGGCATGTTCCTACTCTTACCTGTATTTGTATCCATGGGAAAGATTTTCTCATCAACAGACTTTGGGAAATACTCACCCTCTGTCCCCTTCTGAAGGCCACCCCAGAGCGCTTGACTACAAGATAAGAAAAAAATCAGTGTTTCAATAGGTATGTGTTTCCAAAATCTGGAGATGCTAATTAGGCACACAAAATTCTGAATCAGAGACTAGTCCACGGCCAGTGCAAGCATCATTAGACGATGTTTTCTGAGTGATCACTTCTGAACCTATGATTCTATTGTGGGCATCACCTAGTATTCAAATACCGAATTTCAACAAAGCATTATCTGCGCTTTTCCTTTTGTTCATAAGCTATCTCTAAAAATAAGTTGGCCTTTCAGGACAAAAATATAATAAAGGTCATATATCCTTGCACATACTCTATTTATTTAACAAGACCCTTTCTCCAATCTCACTTCCTCCTTCCAACCGTCCTGGCCAAGGCTTATTGCCCCATGATCGGCTTGTCCCCTTTATTTCTTACCTTTGCACTCCCTACCTTAATCGTTAGATTCTGGTCAGCATCAGAAATTCTTAGGAACAGAGTGTCTAGTCTCTTTACCACAGCATTAAAATTTCCATCAACTTAAAGATACCACCTTGCCTTCAACTGTGTTTCGACCCCAGACCCATGAAACCACCGCTACCTAGCACTTGCCCACAGCACCAGAGAGGATGATGACGTGGCTGACACAAGGAAGTGATACAAAAATCAACTACTATCCCTTCTGCCTACAACCTCAGCTCCCTTAATCACCATGATTAAAAACTTTCCCCACATGCCCCTGTGATCATCATTTGGCAGTCAATTCTTACAGCAGTGCTCACCTTGCCAGACTGACAGCCTTCTCTTGTGGTCACAGCTATTCCGAAGTAGGTATGTGTATTATACATTTTTTATGTTTGATACACTTACTGCTTGTTAATATATGTATAAGTATGCATAATTACTTTACACATTTACAAATTTTACATGAATAGCCCCTTGTATTACAGTACTCTGATTTGTATTTTGTTTGATTGTTGAATAGCAAAGACTTCCCTTGTCATCTCCTGAGATGCAGCCTGATCTAGACCAGGTTCATGTCAGGAGGACAGCACTGATTCCTGTGTGCACTCACCTTGCTGCCTCAGAATACCAGAAGCCTCACTGTCCTCCACTGGGACCATCCTGTAAAGCCTGCGTTGACACATGAAAGCTGGATGGGGCTTGGAGACCTGGATAAGAAACAAAAGCTTTTTCCTGAAAGTGAAGGGCCTGAGGGAGGATCATCCATCACAAAGCCATTGCGATTGATGCCGATGTGTCAGCGAAGATCAGGACAAGGCACTGTGAGCTCTGCATTGCTGGTGCCAGCTCTGGTTTGACACAAAGGTACAAAATTTGCCCAGATTGGTCAAATACAGATAAGACTGCTGGAAGCCAATAGAGCTTCCTAAGCCAGAGTCAGCGCAGTAGCCCATCATGTTCACCAGGCATCCCTGCTCCAGCACCCCCCCCATTACAAAGGCTGATAATTACTTTTCATGTACTGGCTCTTCTCCCAGTTTCCCATTGCTTCCCATTTTCCCTGGTGAAGAGATCACAAATGTCTTTCAAAACATCTTTGCCATGGAGAACATAGTAGGTTTCATCAGTAATTCAGTGATTGAGAACCTGAAGAGGGCCTTCTCTTCCTCTGCAATGCAAGAAGTAGGCTGAGGCCACTGGTGGTCTCTGTTCAGTGAAGAGGAAGCTCTCTGCCCTGCTACTTGTGCCCAGGTTCCCTCAGGACCCCAGCCCTGCTCCAATTTCACTGCCTTTGTTGCCCAAGGCTGGGTCCTATCATTCCCATGAGTATTCTGCCCCATGCTCAGAGAGGTCCATCCCATAAACCTGTGGGCATAGTACTAGGGCAGCTCTTTTACCAGCGCTGTCCCTCTGAGTAGTCTTTCTGGTTCCTAAGGGAGAGAACTGTGTGCCCTCTCTTAGGTTTGCACTGCAGTGTTCTGTGACCCCAGATCTTGTTCTCTCACACACCCAGTGAACCAGGACCTAGGACTGCACAAGGACCTAGAGGGCTGATTCCCTGGCCAGACATCTGCATATTGCTGTGGCAGCTCTGTCCCCAGCTCTGTTCCTCCTGGCAGTACCCTTTGTACTTGAGATCACTCTGGGTCTTCAGGTGGCCTCACATTTGTCTTGTCATGTCTAGTTCCATTATACTTCCTGCTACCCCGCTCTCACACCATGCATATGACCATGCTCCGAGAGGACCAGTGCTGCTGCCAAGTGTTGGTGCAATTCCAAGGCAGCTAGCCTGGTTACCAGTGTGGTACCTCTTGGTTAAGCTACCTGGTCCCTGAAGGTACACTCTGCCTTCTCCCGGCTGCTCTATGTAGGCCTTGCCACGTGGAACACTGTTTATACCTTCAACCAGTGTAATCAAAACAAGAGCAGAGGCTCCACCTGGCATAACTGGTGTGTGCTGATCACTGGTGCATCCCTGTGACCAGTCCTGTCCCTCTTGGTAAAATTCCTTGTCCCTGAGACCTCCCTGGGACTTCCCCTCATGACCTCACAGCAACATAGCAGGCTGGGTCCTCGTTCCACCAGGTTCACACTGCATAAGCACATGATGGACCAAGCTAGGGGCCTGGCGACAGTGGAGATCTGGAGCAGCTCTGCACTAGCACTGGCCCCGAGCTTTTCACAGTCACTACAACTCATTGTTGGCTTCTGCACCGTTGTCACCACTTCTCCCTCAGTGCCCTACTGTGGCACAATATCAGTTCCCCAGGCCCCGAGGACAAGGAGCCTTAGGAAGGAGAAATGGTGGAGTGCTGAACACCTTCCTCCCCTTTTGGCAGACCATCCAGAGAGGGAAGACGTGGGGACCTAAAAGGACTAGGGCATGGATGGGGCATGAGGTGCAGGGCAACATAGAGCAGCCACCATGGTTTCCACTGTTCCTGCCCTGTCCCCATTGTGGCTGCCTCAGGAGAAGCTTGTTCCTCAGAGCAGAAGCCGCTCTGATCTTTCTGAGGGTCTGTGATGGCGATAGAAAATGCACCTTTATCAGGGAAGGGGTTCTGGACTTCAACCCCAGTCTGAAGAGAGACACGTGAGAGACTGAAGCAGTCTCTATGAGTCGGAAATCTCTCAGGCCCCAGGATTTGCGGTCCTTCAAGACAAGATCTGGGGCCATTCAGCCTGAGGGCTTACAGTGCTTATGGGGACAGGCTTCCCGACCCTTGAGGCTGAGTAGATTTGGGGCCTCTCAGTATGGGCTTTTGATCCGCTGACGTTGCGTTCCCAAGGCACAAGCAATTTGGGTCTCTGAGTATGGAGAGATTAGGTCTTTTTGCGGAGCAGTGGGTATGGTGTCCCGGGATTAGGATATTGGGGTTTTCAGGGTGTTTGGGGGTCAAAGGTCTTGGGAAATCCAGTGTTTTTCTGGGCGAGGAGTTTTGTTGTCCTCCGTGTAAGCAGACAGGTGGGGCCCTGGAGGCTTAGGATGGGGTTACCTAGGCTGTCTTAAGCTGGGCTTTGAAGGTCGAGGGCTAAGGGTTTCACACAGCAAAGTACCCCATTTACCTGTCTATCTCACGAAGCCCCTGCTGTGCTGCCTGTCTTGGAGGAGTGTCCCCTCACGACTGCTGCTCTTCCCTACCTTGGAAGGCATGATGTCACAGAGGGCGAGGTTCCTGAAGGTAAGGCCGCGTGGTCACAAGCCACCAATCAGTGTCTTCATCAGGGGCCCTGTCCACCAATGGGCGGTCAGAAGAAGCTGAGAGGGCGGGACATGGAGTGGAGCCTGTCTGTCAGATCTGTGCTGGGACTGATTGGAGGAAGACCTGTCCCACCCGTCCAGGATTGGCTGTTCTGTGTCTGGCGCGTGTCTTCCACTCAGCCTCTACTAGGAGCGCGGGCATGGCGGTTTCTATGGCAGTTTTCCAGGGGCTGATGATGGACCCTCCACGCAGCAGCACGGAGCCCCGAGCCTGAATAGGTCTTTAGGGTGGACGTGGCCCTCCTCCCCCCACCCCCCCTGCCAAGTGTCGTTGTTCCTCCAGACGGTTAGTCGGCATCCCCAATTTTCCCCTAGGCCTTGGTGCCCTTCCTTGTCAACTCCGCTATTAGCAAGAGCTGCGTAAAAGTGAGGGTGTGGTCAGGACTGCTTTGCGTTCCGGGGTAACTGATGACTCACTAAATTTCGCCCATACACTTTATAGACACGAAATAACTTCCACAGTGTTAAAAGATTCAAATAAAATAAATGGAGCAAAAAGTCTAGAAACACCACAGTGAGAAGCACCGATGTGAGTAATGGATATGTTAAAATAATGCAGGTCTAAAAGGGATTCAGAAAGAGTACAAGATACAACTAAACAGAAAAGAACACATACACACACACACACACACACGCACACACACACACACACACAGAAATCCCATGAGTATATTACAGGAAAATAGGGCATCTAATCTAAGTACATGGGTCCACAGAGCAGAGTCACTATAGCTGCTTTCATGGGATAAAATGGGAAGATCTCTGGACCTTACCTCTTTTGGATCACAGAGTATAACTTCATGTTCATGGAGTGGAAACAAGCCAACTAATGGAAATTATTGCGGTGTGATTACATTAATGGAAACCTTACTAAGTGAAGTTGTTGGATGAGGTAGCTGTCCTCTCAAGTACCACCACTGAGAGGAAGGACAGGGAATTTGTCCACCCTTGGACCCAACACGAAGAAATACAGGTTCCTCCCCACGGAACCTGACTCCCCAGCAACTCAGCCAGACAGAAACCGCCATCACCCTGAACTGATGTTCCCTACAATGGACTTGTTTTCAAAAGCACCCTTGCAGACATCCTCCTTTTTCCCTGTAACATAATATTCCTTTCCTATCCTTGTGGAACTTGCCTGTGACGTTTGGTTCAGATTTCCTGTCCTAAATTGGAATTCTTCCATTTCTGAATAAAGACATTATTTTCTGGTATAAAAACTGACTGCTTTAGGTTTAAGGTCACACTTATTTGGTGGCTCATATGTGGAGGATCCAGAGAAGCCTCCAGAAACCCGGGAGCTCTGATGAGCAAGCAGATACCATGTCTAGTTGATTAGTCTTTAAAAAAAAAAAAAAAAAAAATTGTGTTTACTTATTTTTAGAGAGATGGGAAGGGAAGGAGAAGTAGAGGGAGAGAAACATCAATATGTGGTTGCCTCTCACCCTTCCCTACAGGGGCCTTTCTGGCCAGCCATTCCTGCACTAGGACTGGTAATAGAACTGGTGACCATTTGGTTCACATGCCATTGCTCAGTCCACTGAGCTACAACTGCCAGTGCAGAAGTGTTTAAAAATAAATTGAAGATACAGCTCTCCTGCTGCTGAGGTTGTATTATGTCTCCTGCATTCACGAATAGAGGTGGAAGAGATGCCGTTCCCCATATTGACCAGGTTTCATTGTAGCTTACCCTTTAGGTGAGTGTTCATTAAATACTCAGATGGAGTTTGGAAGTCTATGTCTTCAGGTGGACAAGGTGAAGATGCCTAGGGTGATGCAAATTTGGAGAGAGGTTTTCAGGAGAGTTCAAACTGAAGCCTGATATTGTCAAGTCACTTCCCAGTGTAAGATATACCATTGTGGAGGCTGTCACCGCAGCCCTGATAAATGATAACAAGCCAATCACTTTTTCTTTTGCCACAAGTGATTTATTTATTTTTAAATATATTTTATTGATTATGCTATTACAGTTTTCCCAGTCTTCTGTCCTTTGTACCCCCTCAGCCATGTACCCTGCAACCCTCCAGCATTCTCCCCCTTAGTTCACATCCATGGGTTGTGCTTGTAAGTTCTTTGAATTCTCTTTTTACTATACCATTTTTGACCTCTCCCCATGTACTTTATGCCTACCAATTATGCTTCTTCTTCCCTGTACCTTTTCCCCCCTATTCCTCTCCTTCCCCTCCCCATGGAAATCCCTCCATGTGATGTCCATTTCTCTGATTCTCTTTCTGTTTTAGTCATTTGCTTAGTTTTTCTTTTCATGATTTTTCTTTTTCCTTTTAGGTTGATTTGTTGATAGTTGTGAGTTTGATGTCATTTTACTGTTCATAGTTTTTGATCTTCTTCACTTTCTTACATAAGTCCCTTTAACATTTAATATAATAAAGACTTGGTGAATAAAGAGCTCCTTTAACTTGACCTTAACTGGGAAGCACTTTATCTGTCCTTCTCTTCTAAATGATAGCTTTGCTGGATAGAGTGATCTTGGATGGTGACTTGAAACATGGCACCTTTATTTAGTAAGCTTGGGTGGGTTGGAGGGAGGATGACCTTGGGGCCGCACTTGGCAAAAAAAATGTGGGGGAGGGGTCCAAGAGCTAGCAGTGCCACTTGCTCCCCTTTGCCATTTTTCAGTCACTTCCCTGGTACCCACAGTCATATTGGGCCCTTGTAGTGCTGATTCCTAGATTTTTAGCAATGAGAGCACCATCTTCCTTGGTGGACACTGTATATCCATGATTGATTACCTCTTTTGGCCCTGGTTTAAGTGACTGGATGTATATGAAATAGTTGACTGTGTGAACTGCACCCCAGCACTTCGGCTCTGGGTAGTGGCTCTATGAAGTGGGACCTCACCGTGTGTGCCCTTCTCATAGACAAGAACGTTTCCCTGGGCTTCTTGAATCTCTATTTTCAGAACCACCTTGAGGCCTTTGACTATGGGCTCAGTTGCTGAGCCTTAACACCGAGGATTCTCAGTCATGCTGTGATTCTGTACCAGGAAGTCTTCGGGTGGATCAATCAGTTTTTGTTCATTTTCTTTCAAGTTCCTAATAAACAAGGAGACAGAAAAGGTTAAAAAAAAAAGGAACTTGTCTTTCATGACTTCAAATACTTTTTTCCAGCAGCTTCTTGCCTGCAAGGTTTCTTTTGAGAAATCAGCTGACAGTCTGATGGGCACTCCTTTGTAGGTAACTCTCTCCGTTCCTCTTGTTGATTTTAAGATTCTCTTTTTATCTTTATTCTTGGGAAACTTAATGATGATGTGCCTTGCTGTGTTCTTCTTTGGGTCCAAATTCTTTGGGACTCTTGGGCTTCCTGGACTTCCTGTAAGTCTATTTCTTTCACCAGATTGGGGAAGTTTTCCTTCATTATTTGTTCAAATAAGTTTTCAATTTCTTGCTCTTGTTCTTCTAACACCCCTATAATTCAGATATTTGAATGTTTAAAGTTTTCCCAGAGGTTCCTAAGCTTCTCTTCATTTTTTGGAATTCTTATTTCTTCATTTTACTCTAGTTGGATGATTATTTCTTTCTTTTGTTACATATCATTGATTTGTGTCCTGGTTTCCTTCCTGTCACCCTTGGTTCCCTGAATATTTTGCTTTATTTCACTTTGGATATCTTTCATTTGCTCTTTCATTTTGCATCCAAGCTCAACCATTTCTGGGAGGATTTTGATTACCAGGGCTTTGAACTCTGCATCAGATAGGGTGGCTATCTCCTCATCACTTAGCTCTCTTCCTGGAATTTTGCTCTGTTCTTTCATTTGGGCCATATTTCTTTGTCTCGGTGCACGTGTTAAGTTGTAGGGAGGCAGGGCCTTAGGTATTCACCAGGGCAGGGCAGCCCTGCTTGCTGCACTGCAGTGCTGTCTATGGGGCAGAGGCCAGAGAGGGAACAATGTAGCTCACCTACTCCATTTTAGCCCACTTTCCAGTGATCTCTCATGTGAGACTGGGGGTTTCTCCCACCTCAGCAACTCCAGCCACAGTCCACAGTCAGCTCTGAGTCTCAGTTTCCCATTCAGCTAATTCTGCCCATGAGGACTCCCACCTCACCATGGGTTCTCTTCATCCACCCATCCTACTGATCTGGTTGGTCTGGTTGACTATTTCTTTAACTCCTTGATTGTTGGAGCTTCATGCAGTTGGATTTTTCTGGCACTTCTGGTTGTTTATTGATTTTAGATTGGTTGTTATCCTCATTTTGAAAGTGTAAGGAAGTGCAGCGTTTCTACCTATGCCTCCATCTTGGCCGGAACCTGTCTTTATTTTTTCCTTTTTTAAAAAAGATTTAATTACTTTACTGTTGTTCAATTACAGTTGTCTGCCTTTCCCCCCCACAACTCCCCCCCGCCCCCCAGCCAATCCCATTTCCCTCCCTTGCTCCCACCGTCCCCCTTGGTTATGTCGCCATGTCCTTTAGAGTGTTTCCTGGAAACCCTTCCCCCCACTATTCCATCCCCCTCCCCCTCTGGCCATTGTTAGATTCTTCTTAATTTCAATGTCTCTGGTTGTATTTTGTTTGCTCTTTTCTTTGGTTGATTATGTTCCAGTTCAAGGTGAGATCATGTGGTATTTCTCTCTCACCACCTGGCTTATTTCACTCAGCATAATGCTCTCCGCTTCCATCCATGCTGTTGCAAAGGGTAGGAGCTCCTTCTTTCTCTCTGCTGCGTAGAATTCCATTGAGTAAATGGACCACAGTTTTTTTGGTCCACTCATTGACTGATGGGCACTCAGGTTGCTTCCAACATTTGGCTTTGGCACATTGTAAATTGTCAGAACCTATCATTATTTCTTAATCAAGTATTCTATCCCTTGCTCTCTTTCTTTCACTTCCAGTACCTCAGACATGAGAATATTGTTACACTTCATCCTGCCCTATAGATCCCTTAAGGTATCCTCCTGCTTTTTAAATATTATATTTTTTTGCTGCCCTGATGAAGTTACTCTTTTCCTACCTTGTTTTCTAGTTGTCTGATTTGATCCTCTGTTTTATCCAACCTACTGATTATTCCTTTGGCATATTCTTTATTTTAGATATGTTATTCTTTATTCCTGCCTTGTTCTTTTTCATAGTTTATATGTCTCTTCTCATGCTGTTGAGCACCCTTATTTCCATTACTTTGAATTTACCACTATGCTATTTTGCTGGGGTTTTGGAGATTCCTCCTGTTCTTTTATTTGGGGACTCTTTCTTTCTCTATTTTTCTCTGTCTCTTTTTTTTCCCTGTGTATTAAAGACCTGTTATGACTTCCAGAACTGGTTAGGTCTCCTTTTGTAGCAGATGCCCTTTGGGTTGCAGTGGTGCAATCTCCTTTGCACCAGAGCTACATGCTCTAGGGATGACCCTTGAATAGTTAAATGAGCCCTCCTGTTGTGGAGTTGTTTGATTGCTGTTGTCCCATTTGCTGGCTAGATTAACATTCAGGCTGATTGACTGTGAGGCTTAACCTGATCACACCCTGTAAATTGTTGTACATGTGCTAATAGAACATTATAAGACCAAACAAAGAAAACAGAAAACAACTTAAAAAAGAAACAAACACACACACACACACACACACACACACAAAAAACAAAACCAGAAAATAAAAAAGAGAAAAAAAAATCTTGAAAATAAAAGCAAAACAAGACAATACAATAATAAAAAAAATAAGGAAAAATTATAAAGAATAATGAAAGACTAGAAACAAAGATAATTAGAGAAGGAAAAAGAAACAGAAAAGAGAATGTGAAAGGAAAGAAGGAAGGGAAAAAGAGAAATATGTATAGTAAAATAATAATAATGCATATATAGATAAAGAAAATGTAAAAATTAACAGACAATAGGAAGAAAAAACTAGAAAAGAGAAAAATGCAGTGAAAATAGGCAAGAGAGATTCAGAAATATGAAAGCAAAATAGAAAAGAAAGGAACAAAAATGAGGTAGAAAAGCGAATTTAAAGAAAAGATTAAAAAAGAAAAATTGTGGTTGGCCTCAGCAGTTTGTTGTGGCTGGTACTCTCAGTCTCTGAGTTCCCTATATGTGGAACCTCTCTGGCACTGCTTGGAATGCTTTTCCCTAATCTCGCCCCTTGCTGTGCTGGTTTCCCCCACTCCGCCTCCACCCCTCCTCCAGTGTGCTCTTTTGCATGCAAAAGTTAGACGCTGTCCCCACCTGTCTTTGGCAAGATTGTCAGGGTGGAGCATCCAGTGCACCAGCACGTGGGGCCTCCTGAGCCCAGAGGTCAGATCTCTACACTTGTTGAATGTCTCTGTTCTTCTGTCCCTTCATGGCCCTTCCTCTACAGAAAGTGCCAGCAGGATACTGAAACTTGGCAGGGTTGATTCAAACAGACAGGAGACCGGTGCTTTCACCTTGTAAGAGTGGGGGCAAGCAATTCCTATCTTTCCCATGGCTGCGCAGGATGAACTCGCTGGGGATCCTGGCTCTGTTTCCTCATAGAGCAATTGGACCACCAGTGGCCACATCCATCTGAATCCCAGATGGAAGCCTGCCTACCAAATGCTGTCCCCAAAATCCAGACTACGTGTGCACTGACATCTTTGTGCCACCCACACAAGTAGCAAGGAATCAAAATACTTTTAAAATATCATTTTATGTTTTTATTGCTACACGGGAAGCGACAGCAGGTTATGTTCTGTAAATTTATTTTATTTTATTAAAGGTTTTATTTATTTATTTTAGAGAAGGTAAGGGAGGGAGAGAAAGGTTAATGTGGGGTTGCCCCTTGCACGCTGCCCAATGGGGACCTGGCCTTGGTGCAACCTAGGCATGTGCCCTGTCTGTGAATCAAACCACTGAGCAAACTGGTGCTCAATCCACCTAGCCTCACCAGCCAGGGCTGAAATTTTGCTACCTATATTTTCTTCTAGGATGTTATGGTGCAATTGTAACATTAAAGTCTTTCATTTATTTTGAGTCTATTCTTGTGTATGATGTAAAAAGGTGGTCTCATGTTTTTCCCATACATCTGTCTTACTTTCTGAAAGCCACATGTTGAATACATTGTCTTTACTACATTGTATGTTCTTGTGTCTTCTGTCAAATAATAATTGACTATAAAGGTGTGGGTTTATTACTGGGCTCTATATTTTTTTCATTTTTTGAAAAAGATTTTATTTCTTTTTAGAGAGTTGGAAAGAGAGAAAGAAACGGAGAGAAACATTGATGTGTGAGAGACACATCAACTAGTTGCCTCTCCCAGGACCCTAGTGAGGGACCTGGCCCACAACCCAGATTTGTGCTGTGGCTGGGAATCAAACCCCATGACCTTTTAGTTTGCAGACCTGCACTCAATCCATTGAGCCATGCCAACCAGGTCTGAGCTCTACTCTGTTTCATTTACTACATGTCTGTATTCATGGCAGTACCATGGTGTTAGTGTGATACCTTCAACTTTATTCTTCTTTTCCAAGATTGCTGATCAACTCAGAATTTTTTGTGTTTCCCTATAAATTTTTAGCATACTTGCTCTCAATATGTGAAATATGCCTGTGGTATGTGCCTCATTGTATCTATAGATTATTTTAGGTAGTATGGACATTTTAATGATAATTCTTCCAATCCATCAACACAATTTTTCCTCCCACTTATTTGTATTTTCTTCTGTTTCTTTCTTTAATGTCCTATTGTTTTCTGAGTACTGGTCTTTTACCTCTTCCTTGTGAATAATTTTTTTTTAAATAGTAAATGGGATTGATTTCTTAGGTTCTATTTCTGAGAATTCATTATTTGTATATAAAATGCCACCAATATCTGAATATTAAATATTATATTGTGCTACTTTACTGAATTCACCCAATAGTCCTAGTAGTTTTTTGGTGGTTTCTTAAGAGTCTTCTGTACACTGTATCATGTCTTCTGCAAATAATGTCAATTGTACTCCTTAGTTTTCAGTTTGGATGCATTTTGTTTGTTCTTGCATGATTGCCACGGCTAGGATTTCCAATACCATGTTGAATAAGAGAGGTGAAGGCGACATCACTGTCTTGTTCCTGATCCTCAGCAAATCACTTTTATCTGCCCATTTAAATCTATTGCCTGAGGGTTTGCCATTTATGGACTTCATCATGTTGAGGTATGTTCCTTCTATTTGCATTTTGATGAGAGTTCTTATCAAAAATACATTCTATCAGATGTTTTCATGAATATATTGATATGATCATGTGACTTGTACATTTATTGTTATGTTTCTGATCAAGAATATTTATATGTGAATATTGTAACAGTTTTCTATCCCCAGGATAAATTCCAACTGATCATGGTGTATGATCTTTTTCATATATTGCTGGATCCATTTTATTAATATTTGGTTGAGGGTTTTTAGCATCTATGTTCATCAAGGACACTCACTGGCCTATAATTTACTTCCTTTGTTGTGTCTTAAACCAGTTTTGGAATTAAGACAACATGGCCTTGTAAATGGAGCTCTGAAGTTTTCTTTCCTCTTGAGTTTTTTGAATAGTTGGAGAAGGGTAGATGTTAGTTGTTTAAATGTTTGGTAAAATTTGCCTCTGAAGGTAGTCCAGGACTTCTGTTTGCTACAAGGTTTTTTTTTTGTTTTGTTTTGTTTTGTTTTGTTTTGTTTTTTGGTTTACTACTTCATTAGTTGGTCTAATCAGATTTTCTGATTCATATGAAAAGTTACTCAGCATCACTAGCCATCAGAGAGATGCAGACTAAAACCACAATGAGATAGCATTTCACACTGGTGGGAATGGATATCATAAACAAATCAACAAGCAATGAGTGTTGGAAAGCATGTGGAGAAAAGGGAACCCTAGTGTTATAGAACAGACCCAGGGGTAGGAGGTGAATATATACTATTACTGAATGGACCCACCCTTGTGCTCCAGGGTCCCGCCCCCCCCCCCCCCCCCCCCCACGCCGCCCCGTACTAGCTTTGCCTTGCACACTGCCAGAGAAAGACATCTCTCAATGCCAGAGATCCGTGAAAATGGAAAGTATTATTTATTTAAAGAGTTTTACAAACTTAAGGGTAATGACTTAATGTCTTCACTGAGATACCCACAAATGTACATAGTCCTTCCTTCCTCCACTGCCCAGTCCAGGTTACTGTATCTCAGAAAAGGAAATAGAAGTCCTTGGATCAGGCAGCCCCTCTGTTCCAGCACTTGTTGTCCAGTAAATATTAGAAAAACATATGCATATAGGATGTCCTATATACATCAGCTGTGATGCCACTGCGATCTCCAGTTAATCCAAACCCACGTGACTCCTTCTCCTGGCACCCCAACAAGAGTCCTTTCACCCCTTTCCTACCAGGCAAAGTCTCTCCTGCTTCCTAAGCCATGTGGCAAACAGGGAGCACCCTAAAGCTGCATAGTCCATCGCTGCTAAAGCTGCATGGTTCTTCTCTGTCCAAGTCACATGGCCCTAAAAAGACCCTGCATGGCCACTGACCCTGGTTTAAATACCAGGGCCAATCTTCTTCTGCTGCACCATTTCCAACTCCTCCCACAATTGCCCACAGCTGCCAGCATTTGCCTATTTTTCCAGCTTTACTGGGCTGCCATAGTAAGTCTGGACAGGTGTGTAGCCCTGTGGTGTGGGGCCAATTATCTCCAAGCTCTTATGCAGGCGCTGTAACCAGGGGGACTTGTCTCCCAGTTCCATCCTGGGTGGAAGTCACTCCCATCCCCCTGGCTCAAAGCATGGCCACAGCTATTTAACATATCCATGAAACCAGTTAAAACTTATAGATATGTTAAATGACCTCACCTGAGGTTAGCTGCAGAGCTGTTGCTATGTGAAACAGCTCTCAATGGCCCTGCTCCACGTGTCCCATCCCCTAGCTCAGACTTGTTGGGGTGAGGACATCCTATATACACACACGTTTTTCTAATATTTCCTGGACAAAAGGTTCTGGACCACATTACAAATCCCTATTTGCCGCCTCCCCCCTTGGCTGCACCCTGTTACACTAGTGTACTGTTGGGGGCGTTGTAGACTGGTGCAGCCACTGTGGAAAACAGTATGGAATTTCCTCAGAAAACTCAAAATGGAATTGCCTTTTGACCCAGCAATTCCACTGCTGGGATTATACCCTAAGAGCCCTGAAACACCAGTCCAAAAGAACCTATGCACCCCAATGTTCATAGCAGCTCAATTTAAAGTGCTGGAAGCAACCTAAGTGCCCATCAGTCAAGGAGTGGATCAAGAAACTGTGCTACATTTACACAATGGAATTCTACGCAGCAGAGAGAAAGAAGGAGATCCTACGCTTTGCAACAGCATGGATGGAACTAGAGAGCATTATGCTAAGTGAAATAAGCCAGGCGGTGAGGGAGAAATACCACATGATCTCACCTTGAACTGGAACATAATTGTTGATTAAACGTAACTGTTAAGAAAAAAAGCAAACAAAATACAACCATAGACATTGAAATTAAGAACAAGCAGACAGAAACCAGAGTGGAGGTGGCAGGGGATAAAGCAGGGGAAGGGTTTTCAGGAACAACTATACAAGAGCCATGACCAAAAGCAAAGGGTGGTGGAAGGAGAGGAGGAAAGCAAGGATGGCCGAGTTGGAGCAAAAGTGGTAAAGGCAAACAACTTTACCCGAATAATTTTTTTAAAACACCTTTAAACCAGGATAAATGGACACATTTCTAGAAAAACATAACCTCACAAAACTAAATGAAACAGCAGCAGAAAACCTGAGCAGGCCAACAACAGGTGATGAAATCAAAGGAATAATCAAAAAACTCGTGCCACAGAAAAGCCCTGGACCGGATGGTTTCACAGGATAATTTTACAAGACCTTTAAGGAAGAGCTAATCCCCATTCTTCTCAGATCATTTCAAAAAATCGAAGAGGGAGGACTTTGAGACTTTTTTTTTTAAACATTATTTATTTATCTTTAGACAGATGGGAAGAGAGAGAGAAACATCCATGTGTGGTGGCCTCTCCAGTGCCCCACACTGGGGACCTGGCCTGCAGCCCAGGCATGTGCCCTGACTGGGAATCGAACTTGCGACCCTCTGGTTTGCATTGCAGGCCGGTGCTCAGTCCACTGAGCCACACCAGCCAGGGCTGAAACTCTTTTTACAAAGCCAGCATCATCCTAATTTCAAAACTAGATAAAGACTCAACAAAGAAATAAAAGTACAGGCCACTATCAATAATGAATAGACTTCAAAATTCTGAACAAAATACTGCTGAACTGTATCCAACAATATTTGCAAATCAATAAACCTAATAAATCATACATACAAAAGGAAAGACAAAAATCACATGATCATACCAACAGATGCAGAAAAAGCATTTGAGATGTCTCCACGAATGGGAAGTGATTTTGAAATGAAAGAGGGAGAGGAAATGCTTAGAGTGAGGAATGAAAACCAAGCTAAGACAGGGAAAATATAAATTAGACACAAAAAAGATAAAAAATAGGAGTACAGAAAAATAAAAGAGCAAGATGAGAGAGAAAAAGAAAAAAGAAATACAAGCTAACACATGGCAAAATTAAAAATTAGATCCACAAAAAATAGGATTGGAATTGTTAAAATTTAAGATTTGAAATAGAAATTAGTGAAGGTCTAGTGATAAAGTTGAAAACCCTACGCACAACCAACAAAGAGTGCTTAAGTGAAGAGAGAGTGTTGGTATTTTAAGAGCAGGGCAAAAGGATGGGATTACCATCAACAAGCAAATTAGTTTTGTGTGGCTGGATGGGGGGTGGGGGGAAATGAGTGACGAATGTAAACAAGTTTAGCATGAGAGAAAACAAAATTTAATATGAAAATAATGAGGAAACAAGAAGGTAAAATGGGCTAAGAAAAGGGAGGCACAAAGTATGTGAATTGAAACAAGCTGTAGTATAAAATCTAGTGACTTAACAAGTACAAACTTGCTGGATAATAAATGAAATATTACAAAGCTATGCAAGAAAATACTGGAAATCATGGAAAAGACTACTCTGGATTTCATCTTGATAGCATCTAGTAGTTATTTGTTTTTGTCTTTCTGGATCCACCCTTGCTGATGTCAGATAATGACCCTGTTTGGCTTTAGGCAACCTGTCCAAGACTTATCTACTGTCTGTGGCTGTCTCCATTGGTTGTTAATCTGGTCACTCTGCACTCAGCAGTCAGGCTTAAGGACCACAGTGCAAGGGCAGAGACACTCCTGGGGTTGGGGCTATTGTTTCCCTGACGCTGCTGCCCCTCAGAGGTGAGTGGTATGTCTGAGCAGGATGGCTGCTGACTCAGCACCAGGATCCCCCCCTCCGCCCCCATCCTCTCCCCAAAGCTTCCATACCCAGTCTCCCCAGGTGTCTGTAGTCACTCTGCCTCCACCATTGCCGGAGTACAGGGTAATTGCCCGCAAATGAAACTGTGTGCGTCAACCCTTTAAACTGCATTTTGTGTCTCTAGCCGTTGGTCTCTGGCAGAGAGCAACCCTGCCGCATTTCACCACTGGTTGTTATATCTGTGTACTTTTTGGGCTCTACTGCTTTAGGCTGGGGATCCCAGCTTAGGGTTTAGACCCCAATCTTCTCAGGCGGGGGGGTCCAACCAGCTGTTTAATTACCCCTATGGCATTGCTGTCTGTGGGCCCCCAACCACCCTTCTCAAGTCTCCATGACAGTCTTTACCAGTCTGGTTGTGCTGAAGCTGATTCCACTGTGTGTTCAAGGTTGTAAGGTTTCTCTCCTATTATTGTTTGGCTGTTTGTTACAGGTGGTTTCTCCACACCTCAGCTGTAATTCCAAATTGGTCCTGGGAGGAATTTAGTGTAACTTCCATTCACTCTATGTTGCACCTATTCTTACATTTCTTAACTTCAGCCTTGTGTGAAGTTAAATGAAAAAGTGCAAATGAAATGCACAACTGTAAAACACAAATGTTTTATTTTTAACAAAAGAGTAAATTACAAATGGACATCAGCTAGAACAAAGAACTTCTTGCTCTATACTTTTTGGACTTAACAGGTATTGTTTTTTATATAACTGAACCAAGTTGAGGAAAACATGAGCTAGAATGAAGACACAGTAATCCCTGAAGCACCTAGGTATTTCAATATATAAGGAAGAAAAAAACCAAATGCACTAAACTGTGTGTAGTGGTGCATGGATTAGATAGATTTACCTTTTCAAGTTTTATTTGCTTTAGTTTAAAACAAAACCGGCTTAAGAAATCACTCACCGCATACTGGTCCCAGGAATGCTGCTTCAAAAGACTTCTAGAAAGAACCGTACTACGTAATGTCTGTAGAAAAAGACCTTAAAACATTGCCTTTAGGAGTTAGGCTACTTAGTAGTCTTAATTGACAGACTGTCAATGGGAAAGAAGGTCCAGGACCTAGTAAGACCCAGGATTCACTGAAGTTAAAAACAAAAAACAAATCTTTTTTGTGTTGCTGTCACAGCTCTTGCTGCTGAAGGTAGGACAAGTGTAGCAAAGGTGTTAAAGAAAGAAAAGGGGTTGTGGGACCAGAATCCTTTTGTCCTGAGTTATCCTGGTTCCTTTTCAGGATGTGACTGTGGTCTGCAGTAGGTGACAAGACTATATTTACATCATCTGCTTCCTCCTGAAAGTCTTGTTCCACTTGACCCTCGTCAGGCTTAATTTCTGACCTCCGGGACTTTTTTGGCCGTAGCTTTTCTTGAACAATATCATTACTTTTTCTACCCATATTCACTTTCCGCTGTTGTCGCTTCTCCAACGTCTGGATCCTTGTCCAACTTCCTTGATGCTCATGGTTCTCCACCTACAATCACACACAGACAAGCATAAAGAAATCCCTGGCCAGTGGTCACAACTGTGCTTCCTGCCTGCTTTGCCATGAGCCGCCACCTTACCTCTAGAAGTGTACGGATCCGTTTCAGGTCCGGAGGCCGTCCAGCCTGCAAGAGCTGCCAGATGCTATAGTTTTCATCCAGAGTAACCTCAAGCAAATCACCCTCCAACATAAGTTCCTCGAGTGGGGCCCGGGTTTCTTCAGGCAGCTCCAATATGGGGCCAGTCAGCTGTGGTAACAATGATGACAGGAGCCCCAGGTCTAGAGAATCATGACAACAGGATGTGTTAAGAAGTTGCCTCTGGTTATGCCCAAAAGAAATAAAGGACTATGTAGGTCATTTGTGACATTCAGTCAATAGTCTACCCACTCAGACCTACCTGTTTTCCTTGAGAACGGTGCTAGGGCTCCCTTCTCAGGACTGGTCATCCTATCTCTGTTCTGCAACAACACTTGCACCTGCAAAATAAGGAAGTAATAGGTAGCAATAATAGAAGAATCAAGAACTATTTTTCATCTCTGAAGCCCAACCTTGGAACCCTTCCATCTCCCGCCGGAGAAATGCAGACACAGACTGAAAGCAACGAATAGTCCAGAGACGTGCACAGGGCAAAGAATGATGCAAGGAGGCTGGACAAAAGGAGACTGAAAATTAAACAGGACAGACATAACTAGAGCCTAAATAGGAGTAGTGCTGGGAAGTACAATTTAATGGCAAGAGCTGGGCTGAACAATTTACCTTAGGCATATCCTTGTCACTGCCTTTTCTGAGAGGCTCAGATGCACGGTTTGAAGAGTAGGTAGAGGAGTCCTCAAACCTGTGATCAGACTGCAGCTGCTGACGAACTTTGGAAAGCTGCCCCAACAGAGTCATCACGTTTTTAGAAGCCAGAGCCTGCCTGGCACGCCCTTGCCAGCCAATGGCTCTCTCTGTGAGACACTGTAGGGCATCGCCTTCAGGCAGCCGCACAGGCAGTCTCTGAAGAGCTACCAGCAGTGCTAAGATAGTCTCCAGGCGAGGGCGCCGTGAGCGCACGCACAGTGGACACAGAAATTTGGTGTTCCACTCCCACCAGGCCAGTAGTGGGGGTGAGGTAGAACTGGATCTTGGGGAGGTGAGTAGGTTGGGTACTGACACACACTGCCCATGGAACCAGTCCCGGCACAGGTCACACTGTAGAGCTCCAACCCCAGCTGGCACCTGTCCACACACACAGATGGAAGTTGCACAGGGGGCTGTGGCTGATGATGTCAGTGGACGGGGCTTGGTGGAGTTGTTGTGACGCAATTTGAGGATACCTTCCTTCTCCTTCTGTTCTCCCTCTTTGAAAGCCACAGTCTGTCATGACCAGGACAGAGGGAGAAGAGGTCAAAAGGAGCCCACCCTTCTCTAGTGTCATTAACACTCCACTCCCAAAGCAGAACTGAGGCCCAGGAAGCAAGCAGTCTGCCCATGGTTACCCAGGTCAGATACTTTTCATCACCAAGCTTTTCTCCCCATCTAGGCCCAAAGACCTTACCATAGAGCCTGGGTCCCTGAGGTCCTGTGCAGACAGTCGTAGCAGCTCTGTATCAGAGGGACATAATCCAAACTTCTTGTCAATCCACCGGCTGCGCCTGGTGCTGTCTGAGCCCACATCTGCACATGGGCAGAGCACCTGAGGCAGGCAGACAAAACAGATATAACCAAGGTTCCACTACCTCCTTCCCTCCGTTGCACACCACAATTTCCCATGTAATCACGAGTAATTTGAAACCAGCCAGGCCAGGTAACGAGACTCCAATGGTGAGGGCTGACCCTTACCTCCAGCAGTGTGTAACATGAACTATTCTTCAAGAAGGTCTTGGAGGCCTTTTCCTTCCAGGAGTGTGCCCTCAGTACCTGTAGCTCTAGCTGCCTCAGCTCTTCCAGGCTCACAGGTAGGTCTCGGCCCACAGCCACCAGGCCCTCCAAGTCATCCAAGCATGGATAGTGATCACCATTCTGAGATGGGGGCAATAAAAACCTGTTTTGTTATGGCTACCACTGTATCTTGAATGAGCTAGACAATTCTGAGTATCTGCAACATACACCTACACTATTTCGGCAAAATGGATACCTTTCTCCCAAAATTCCTAGTTTCACTGGCTTCAGAAAAAAATTCACTTAAAAGACCAGTTACGTGGCATGCTTTGCTTCATCTGGCCCCCCTTGATAACATCTGCTCAGGGCTAAGCCCATACATTTCCCTCTTATTCTAATATCCACAGTTCCTTCGTGGATAATCTCAACCTGCTGCCTCTACGTTTCAACCAAACCCAACTGAGTTAAAGAGTGAAACTGCCTTTCTTCTGGGTGTATACCAACAGTAGCAAAGTAGGACAAAAGGTTCTCACTTGGATCTCATCCACATCAGCTATCCATGCCTGTGCCTTAGTCAGAGCCTCTTTGAGTGCCTGGATGTTAGGCAAGTGAACAGGGATGTTTTCTGCCTCGCGAATTATGGTTTCCAGTGTTGCTGGTGGATGTTTCTGGCTAAATGTATTGGAAGAAAAACCCATCCTTAAATGTTAGATTCATAAGCAGGTTTTTGGTCCTTTCTCCTTGCCAAAACCATGAACTAAAAGAACTTTAACAAAGTGAGCAGTAATTGCTGAAGTCTAGGGAACACTCTACATGTAGAGTGAAGTCGCAGAAATTCAAGTCACTTACAAGTCAAGTATCATTATCTGTCACCTGAGAGCTAACTGAGTCTAGAAATATATGCCCAATGACTATTTTTACACAGTAGGAAAATACACAGGACTCGATGAAATGGTTACACCACTTCAGAGTCTGGTGCCAGTGCCATTATTAAAGTCATATTTAGGATGACTCACAATGACTCATATTTAGGATGATTCGGGAAGACTGGAGTCAGGGCACATACAGGGGAAAGGCTAGTCCCACCTGGACTCAAGGCAGAAATGGGCTTTTTCTTCCCAGCGCTCTGCAATGGTCAGTAGCTCCTGAAGCTCAGCCCGGGCCTTGTCCACAAAAGGGCTGGAGGCTACCTTGGTGCCCATAGCCAACAGCCTCTGCATGATAACCAGAGAACCCCTTTGAGCTGAAGGGGACACCGCTTGTTTCACTTCTTCTAGCCATCGTGCCTGTTCCACCTGTCTCTCGAGCTGATGAGCTTCAGGGACCTCCACACCCAGCTGCTGACCTCTTTCTAACAAAGCCTGCAGAAGACCTAGACTTGGTGGCAGTGTGGACAGAGCCTCCCTGGCCTCAGCTTGGTAGGCCTCCACCTGATCCAAGATATCCTGTAGAGATACAGGATAAAGAACACATTTAGGCACCTGGACAATCAACTACCCAACCTTGATCTGCTTCTCATCTCATATCCCCATACATTGTTAATTTACACTTAGTTTCAACCAGGCCCTATGATAGGATGTCCTTAGTATTAACAGAGATCCTGTATTTATATAAACTGCTCTTCCTTTAGTTAACTGAACTTTATTTTTCCAGATATACTTTAATAACATCTTATCCTTCCAGGCAACTTCTTGAGACTAAAGTCTGAAAAAGAAAAATCTCTCTAGGGCCTTTGGATTCTGCAATCCCAATATGAGTTTTACATAGCTTGCTGCTGACTTTGTTTGGAAGACTCTCCCCGCCTATTTTATGCTATTAGGACAGCAAGTATTGCATTCCCATCTCCATAGCTTATAAAAAGGAAGCATTATAAGGAGCTACTTAAAACAATCAGGTTCTCAAAGCTTTTCTGCTATCTCAGACTTGGCTAGTATCTGTTAACAAAAATTCAGTCTTGTTAGGCCTGTCCTCACCTTGACATCTCCAATCTGATCCATGGCACACGGTAGTCTGCTCATCTGCTCAAGAAGGACCCGCAGCTGTGTGAGGGTCAGTTGTGGAGAATCAATCCTGCATGAGTCAGGGAGAAACGACTCCCTAAGTGACATGCCAAGGCCATACTTCATGCATCCAATACCCTTATTTCCTCCCCATGACACAGCAATATCTCCAAAGGACATCTTCTATATTCAGTGACTGTGAGCCACTAAATTAAGATGACAAAAGACTTGAGAACTCTTTTACACTGACAGAACTGTTACCACAGGATAGTATAGTAACAGTTGGTAAAAGATACCAAAGTAAGACAAAGTTCCTCAGGAAGTATAACAGCATGGTACATGAAGTATTTTTAGGTAGTAGGAGAAAAATAAATACACCCTTCTCTTTGAGACGATGAAAATGTGAGATAGCCTCTACAGAGCTCTTATTTTGTATGGAGATATAAGTTAAGATGTATAAGGAGGTCAAAACAAGGAAGTGAGACTTTATAAGAGCAAACAGGCAACAGGACAACATAGTAGTAGCTTTCACAGACAGCCTCAACATACTTGTTCTCATAGGAGTGAATTATGAGAATTTTCAAGTAAAACATATGGAAGGACTAAGCACCACAGAGTGTTCTATGATGATACAGAAGGGTCGAAATAATAATAGATACTCAAGATAAAGAAAAATAAGAGCTCACTGTGGTACAGTGTATGTGATGGTAAGCTCTAGGAGACACCTTTTGAATTGCTAGAACAAATGAAGTCAAGAGATTAAAGGGATGACAATGTGAGATAAGTAAACACTGTCTGACTATTAAAAGCTTATGGCCTCCTGATATGACCATCACATGAATCCAAATATTTGAATTTCATTTGGAAAGAGCTACTATAGGAAAAGGGAACTCAGTAGTACTGTTATTTACTTTTTTGAAGAAAAAAAATGGTTAGTGAATATATAATATGCATATAATGTATTACAGAACTGTATACCTGAAACCTATATAATTTTATTAACCAATGTCAGTGCAGTAAACTCAGGAACCTTTTTTAAAAGGGAAAAGCAACAAAAACAACAAATAGAGAGAGGAATACAAGGGATAAAGAACAATTCAGTGTACTTA
>VMDR010007088.1:0-42238 GCA_007922815.1 Macrotus californicus | reverse complement strand
GTCTGGGATTATAAGCAAAAACAACTGAAGAGCACCAAACCACTTGAATCATCATTAGATAAGCTTTAACCTCAAAATATTACACCTACAAAAATAGCTATTCTATACCAAGATTGTTCCTTACACCCATCCCTGGAGTCTATAATGCTAAACCAATAATTTCTTTAAAGTATACTATAGCAGAGAACAAATACATTGAAAACGTACTGCTTTAGGCAAAGAACTGAACCTTATAATCACTTTAAAATCTATTTTAGTTCTATTAAACATAGTTCAAAATGACACTTTTATTATCAGTATTGTATTTATGTAAAGGAACGAAAAGTCAATCTCTGAACAGCTTTTCGAATCACCAGATAAACATACACACACACGTATAAATTCTTACTTCTCTAATAAACACAAAGCGACTTCGAGTCACCACCCACACTGCTGACCCGGCTGCGGCGTTGCGTGTTAGTGAACAGCACCTGCACTAACTAGTCACCATGGAGCGCTCTGGCTCATGTTCAGGGTTCCTCCGTTTTGCATGTGCTTTCAGAAGGTTCAATCCAGAGCCTGCCAGACCTGAAATGTGCAACAGGTTTGTGCCTCCAAACCCACAGTACTGGCCCGTCACTGTCCCAGCAGCATTTTGTGTTGGGAGATGCACAGACCGGGTGTGACGATGCTACAAAAACCAAAAAGGCTAAAGACAAAAGCAGGTTACCTACCACCTGCTGAGTTGAGGTTGATAAAGAACGAACAAGGGAGGCGGGAAAAGGGGTGGCGACGACGGAGGGGAGGGAGACTCTCCACTCCCGGGGCTCCATCTGCTGGTCGGGGGCAGTCCTTAGCGTGACCATTTCACACACAGCACATGGGAGCACTAGGAACACCTTACAC
The DNA here is from genome assembly GCA_007922815.1 of Macrotus californicus. NCBI lineage: Eukaryota > Metazoa > Chordata > Mammalia > Chiroptera > Phyllostomidae > Macrotus > Macrotus californicus. The sequence continues at coordinate 41,353 of VMDR010007088.1, read as the reverse complement.
ACTCAGGCTGCACTCAGACAGACGCTCTACTCACGCGACTCGCAGCGTCTCTAATCTCCACAGGGACCGTGCATGCACAGATACGGCTCCACCTTCATAATGAACAGTTCTGTCAAAAAACAGAAAGCCCCATTTTAGCATGTGTCATTCCTGGACTCTCCTTTTCAAGCTAATTAAAAGAGAAAAACAAATGGAAGCTTTGGATAAACACTTACAAGTCATACTTTTTGGAGGAGACAATAGAGCTGGAAATAAAAATCACCAAGCACACTGAGAGCGATCAACGTCAGCCTGCCCTAAATAAACACTCGACGTAAACATACCCCTTGTCATCTCTCCCCCAGCCCCATTCGTCCCCCTGTCGTCTCCCACGCCCCCCAGACCTCCCCCACCCTCCACCACTCAGCTTACTCACTTAAATTGGGCTCATAAAAGTACTCAGCTATGTCTTTAGGTGTAGGTTAATATATTATTTTTTAAATCCACTTATATAATTATTTGCAGGTCTAAATTTTGTTCTAGGTACTTAAAACATTTTAAAAGAATATGAGAGAGCATTTTTAAGATTTTAGTATAACAATCTGAAAATAAAAGACAGAAAAGTATAAATATAACCAAAGTATAAACAAGAAATCATACACACACACAAAGGGAAATTTATTTGAATGTTCATCACAAACACCCCAAATTCCAAAGCCCTCATAATAACCATTTGCTAGTGACACAAAGTAATTATTCGCACTATCCAAACGGCCCTCAGTGGTCCCCAAGCGGCCGTCCCAGGAAACCAGAAGCTCTGCAGCGCAGCTCGAACCTCGAGAATCCTTGTCTCCTGCTCCACCAGACCTTTCTCCTTCACACAACCCTGTGCCGTCCACAGGATGACGTGTCTGGACGCGTCTTCCTCCCCAGCTCCCCTCCTCTCAGTACCCAAGCCTGCTTCCAGACTCACTCTTGCAGGGAAGCAGACGCCGCAGACACCATCAGTGGTCCTTGTTCCCAACCCCAGTGGGCTTTTTTCAACACTGTGGACCCCCTCCTGTCACGACAATTTGTCCAACACCAGTCCCACCTGCTTTTCTCCTTACCCACTCAGACGCTCCTTCTCATCCAGTTCTCACTGTGGACTGGCCGTACGCGGGAAAAGGGAGAGAATATTATGATAACCCCCACACACTGGCTCGCCGCTCCAACAACGACCAACACAGGCTCAATCCCGTGCCTCCTAGAACCTCTGGTCAGCCCTCCACATACAACCTGAAACTATGGATGTAATTTTTTTTCATAAAATGTCCACTCAGTGATCCAACTTTCCCAATTATCTCAAAAATGTCATTTGCTGTTGCTTTTTCAAATCGAGATCCAAACAAGATGCACAAATTGGTTAGATGTCATAAATTTCTTCTAGTCTAGCACAGTACTCCCTTCCTCTCTTTTGTTTTCCCTTCCTGAGACTTACTTGTTGAGAAAATTGGTGTCACCCATCCTGGAGCACTTTCTACACTCTGGATTTTGCTGATAAGCTGCTCACAGTGCATTGAACACGAACCTCTAAATCGGTAGTTAGATCTAGCAGTGTAGAAGCTTGTTCAAGCTGAAGTCTGATTTGGGGGCAAGTTCAGAAGTTGGTGTCTTGTCTTCCTCTTCCTTCACTTCAGGAGGTAAAATGACCACTTGTCCACCTTTTAGTGTTAAAGCTGGTCAGCAGTTTCAGGTCCACCCTGATCCGTCCATCACAACCTGAGAGTTTTAGCTGCATCAACGGCCAGTGTCCGTGACTTTCAGCCGTGGCTGTGAATATAATCACATGGGCAGCTTTTAGAAATCCCATGTCGTGGCCTCACCATGACCAAGTCTGGAGGCAGAGTTGGTGATTGCTCCCCGCTGGTCGGAGTGTGGAGCCCGGTTGGAAAGCCGTAGTCTGTCTGCGTCTCGGCGGCACCCTGGTGTCCTTCTCTGCTGTGTGCCGAAGGGCAGTCACCACATCCCTCGCCTCCACCACTAAATGCCAGCAGAAGCCGTCCCTGTCCCACAGCCCAGCTGTGAAACCAAAAGAGTTTCCAGATATTCCCAAATGTCTCCTGGGGGACAAAGCCACCCTCAGTGTTGAGCGCTGCTGCAGAGATTCTCAGTCTTCAGTGAGGGTCAGACTCACCCTGCAGTTCCCGGGTTAGAGGAACCGGTGAGGCCCGCGCACTGGTGTTTCTAATGCGTCCCCCATGAGGCTGAAGCGGCTGTTCCACAGGCTAGAACCACTGTTTCCTTAGGGCCAGGATTTTCAGCAGCGGTCACATGTTAGAACCTTCACATCACCAATGCACAGACAATTCACAGACCAAGAAACCAGAATCTCCGGGCACGCACTTGAAAAATAATGAACGACAAAGTACAGATGCAATGTTTGCACGTGTGTGCACATAATAAAGGTACACACAAATACACATTTATAAGTTAATCAGAACTTTAATAAAGACCTTGTACTTGGCCACAAAGAAAATTTCATCAGATTCTTCTATTCATTTTTTTTAATCCTCGCCTAAGGATGTTTTTTTCACTGCTTTCCATGCGAGAGGAAGGTAGAGAGCGGAACATCGATGCAAGGGAGAAGCATCGACTGGGAAGACGGAGAAACATCAGTCAACTGCCTCCTATAAATGCTCAGACTAGGGATCGAACCCGCAACCTAGGTATGTGCCCTAACGAGGAATCAAACCCTCAACCCTTCGGTCATGGAACAACATTCCAACCAACTGAGCCACACCAGCCAGGGCTATCAGATTCTTTTAGAAGTAAAGATATTTACTCACCACCTTTCCTGATCATAGTCAAGAAAATTTGGAAATAAATACTAAAAAGACAAAAAAAACAACAACCTGGAAAATTAAGAAACTCTCCTAGGTGATTCATGGGTCAGAGAGGAAATAGAAGTTAGAGCCTATGTAGAATACAATGAAGAGAAGAACACTTCATAACCATCCATGATTCTCAGGGCAACGTTGACAAGTTTCAGCCTGCAATCCCTTAATTATTAAAGAAGAAATAATGAAAACAAAGGAATCAAAGAGCTGTCTGAAGAGAATAAAAAGAGAACAAAATGAACCGAGAGAAAGTAAAAAAAAAAAGAAGAGAGTCTCTGATGCGTTAAATAAGATAAAGAAGATACAGGAAAGCAAGTGGCATACACTCTTCTGTAAAACACTAAATCACTTTAAATCCATCCCCTGTATGTGGGGTGGGCATGCACACATGCAGAAATATCATCTGCGTGAGGACGGAGAAAGTTGTTGAATCGTGAACACCAAGCTCTTAACCTGAATTACATGGGGAAGGTACGTAGGAATTAAGCTTGAAAACAAAATAAAGTAGATTCTAATATACAAATAGCATAAATACATGTTTATGTGAAACTGTATATAGTATACACAATAAAGTATAAGAAGAATTATTCAAATGTTTTACTCGCTTTCATAAACTTTCCTTTATTGATTGAATTTGACAATGTTCTTTTATTATTTATGTAAGTAGAAATTTAGTATTTTTTAATTTAAGGGGAAATATTTAAAAACAAAAATGTAAAGACAAAAGTTGGATCCCCCTTCCTACCTGAAATATTTTTAGTTTTATCAGGTTGACTCTCTTGAATATTTGTCCCGCGAAGGGACTTCTTGCCTTTAATCATTTCTCTTTATTGTTTTTAAACTGCTACCCTGGCAGAGGCAGAGCATCTGATGACTAGGCACAATTCTTTGTTGGGACTGGGGAATCTGCTAGCACACAGGATCCCCATGTAAATACATGGCAGGTGCAGAAGAACGTCAACAGTGGACTCATCACAGCTTCATGGGCCACTTCAGACTGGAAATGGGCATCACAAGATCACCACCCGAGTATCAGACTCCCAGTCCTCCACAAACAGCACGAAGGGCATTCAGACTCACGTGGACATCGGCCCAGCTAGAGAGAGGTCCCTTTCCCAGGAAGGGACTATCCATTTTCCCTGCCACCTGTCTACAGTATGAAGCCTGAGTCCAGGAAAACAACTGTTTGAAGACCAACTATTTCTCCAAATGGTCTCAAGATCAAATTTAACCCTTTCGGTACGGGTGCCGGATATATCCGGCGCCCATCTGATGACCTGTGTGGACGAGCGCCGGATATATCCGGCGCCCATACAATGGCTCACCTCATTCAGCGGGAGTGTCGCGGCAGAAAGAGCACTCGTACTGAAAGGGTTAAACTCACACAACTAAGCGATCATCTTCACAGCAAGTGCCCTTACCAACAGGACCACTCAGTTAAACAGACACACTCAGCAACAGCTTCAAGCTCATCATCCCAGAAGACTTCAATGGGAACAGCAGGAAAGATGCCAAAATTCAAGGGGAGATCCACGGACATGGAAAGACACAGGCACCTGTGCAGGTAACTAGACATTCATATTATTTGTAACAAAAATACATAAAGTATTGCCCAGCTGTAAATCAGAAACAGTCAAAGGCACTGTAATTTCACCAAAAGGAGTTCTATGAAGCCGCACACCTCAGAACCGACAGTGCATGCCTCGTTTGGCAGCCCCTTAACAATCCCAGGCCCCTGGCTCTACTTTATGTCCACGTGACTCGTCACCCCGCCTCCCCCAGCCTCCCGTACAACACACCTCATCACAGGGCTCGTTATTTCAGGCTCGCCACACAGAACTGCCTCAAGAGGCCCCTTCAGGGTTTTCTTTTGACGAGTACAATTCCCCCTATTGTGTCATCGCCTCCCCTCTCCAGGAGTGTTATGGTGTTGTCCCCTGAAATGAAAGCAGTGAGCTCTTTTTGTATTTCTGATCACAAAATACAATTTAAGTCTTACCCCAATTGTCAAACCACTTATTTCTCAGAATAAAGAGGCCCCTTGACAGCCAGGATAGCTCATCTCCAGAACCTGCGGCCCAGAAAAACCCAGCACTAGTAGACTAATAAAAAAGCACTCAGCCAGACCATTTGCCAGATATTGACATAGATTTTTTTTAAAACATTTTATTTATTTATATTAGAGCTGGGGAAGGGACGGAGAAAGAGAGGGAGAGAAATATCAATGTGTGGTTGCCTTTCATGTGCCCCTACTGGGGACCTAGCACGCTACCCAGATATGTGCCCTGACAGGGAATCAAACTGTCGACCCTTTGGTTCACTGGTGGCGCTCAATCCACCGACCCACATCAGCCAGGGCTATTGGCACAGATTTTAAGAAAGTTTACAGAATACACAATTCCAATCTGTGGATCTCAGCACAGAATCATGAAACAATTTATAATAAATGATCTGATGCTGGAAAGGGCACCCTCCACCCACAAGTACCGCACTTCCTTGCACATGAAGCCAATGGGCACCTTCACTGGGGAGCATCACAGGTGTGAGCTCACAGTTTGTGGGGATGGAAAAGGTACTAAGTCACTCTCACATTTGATGGTTATTAATTTCCTGAAGTTGTCACTTTCACACATGGACTTGTGCAAGTTACTTAATATCTGGGTGCCTTGTTTCCTCACAGGTAAACGAAGCCGATTTTCACTGGGCTCCGAGAGGGAGGATGGAGAACACAGCCCATGGGACCACCTGGAAGAGACTTCAGGGAAGATGCTGGCTCTGTGGGTGGCTGATGATGGTGAGAGTGTTATGTCCCGTCTTTCCACATGGGAAGTTAAGGACAGATGTTGTTCGCTGAACTTGTTTATCATCAAAGATATAGGAAGTGCTAACATAAAATTGCTTGGGACAACAAGTAGGAAACGAAGCCACAACTGAGACCACCTCCTCCTCGCTAGCCTCTCTTGGATGCTAGCCTGCTTCCAGCCTGTTCACACGTTCCTTTTGCTTCCAGTGGTTCCATGCAATGGATAAAGTGAGCATCTTATTTATCTCTGCAGTCTTAAAGTTCACATACAAGTCATGCAATCATAGAGGCTAACAAGCCCGGAGGTCCACAGGTGGCAAGCTGCACACCCAGGAGAACTGGCGGGTGAGGTCCAGTCCAAAGAGTGACACCAGGTTCCAGACTCAAAACAGCCAACATTTCAGTGCCAGTCCAAAGGCGGACAACAACCGAGGTCTCAGCACAAAAGCAGGGAGGCAGAGTGAGTCCTCTCTGACTCATGGAAGAGTCAGCTGCTTGGTCCACTCCAGCTTTCAACTGATGAGATGAGGCCCACACACGCCAGGAAAGGAAACTGGCTCTATCAGTCAGTCTATCAATTTCAATGTCAAATTTATCCAAAAACACTCTCGCAAAAATACCCAAACTAATGTCTGATCAAGTATCTGGGCACCTCGCAGCCCAATCAGGTTGACACACAAAATCAATCATTACAATAAGTAATCATTAGGAAGTCAACTTTATCCAGCTTGAATCATATTTCTAAACATGAAATTATATTCACATTGTGATTCATTATTTCTTCCTCCCAAGATAATTATAGATACATTCAGCATATTTCAGAGCACTTAGCTCATCCCAAAAAAACTTCAGTTTGATCAGTGAAATATAAGAAACACCTGTTTAATATCTAAATTATGAAAAGAACCATGAGGACATTTTCAATCTACCTGTGTTTCCTCAACATAAGGAAGTGTGAAGGAGTGAATATATGAGGGTGGACCCCAAAATTCAGAATTATCTTCTAGAGGGTGGACCCCTTTTAGGACAGTGTTCCCCCACCCACCACTAGGTGAGTGTTCTAGGAACCCACCTGTATCAGTGTACCAGCAGGCATTGTTGTGAGAGGCTGTGTTCGGTTTCAGTGATTTCTTTTGAAGACTCAACACATTTGCCCACTTCATGATGGATGATTCACCAGGGCACCCGCCCACACCACGCTGAGTGTTTAGCAGCTTCTGACCAAAAGCAGCATGACCCCCATGCCCCACCCTCCCTATTCATCAGTCTCAACCACAGCAATTTTTTTCAATTTCCCTGGACGAAAAAAGTCCTCAGAGAGAAATGTTTGGCCGATGTGGAAAAGGTAAAACAGAAAATGACAGAAGCACTAAAAGGCATCAAAATCAACAAGCTCAAAAATGGTTTCGAGCAGTGGGAAAAAAGTCTCAATAGGTGAACTGCATCAAATGGAGAATACTTAGAAGGTGACTGAAGTTTAAACATGAAATAATAAATACACAATTTTTTACAAATAAATTCTGGTTTTTTTGGCCCCCCCCCATATTACATTAAAACTATTCTGAATAGATAGCAGGTCGATTATTACCACAGTCCCACTGACTCCAGTTTTTCCCATTTCCCGTTTTCCACATGACTTTAAAGCAGGGAAGGACATTGCAATTGGAGTTCAAGTTTTTCATGCATTCTAGTTTCATTTTTGTCCAGAGAGAGGCTAGAATATGTAACAAATGCTGAACACCAAATAGAGCACAAGAAGAAGAAAAGGTAATTTAGTCGGTCACATCAAATTTTGGTAATGAATCAATTACACAGGTTAAAAATAGAAAGAAGTGGCTTGCCAGCCTCTGAAGATTGCCTTGTCAATTCAAATGCTTATGGCATGCTCGTGTAGAAGTCAGTAGGGACAAAAATAGCTTTATCAATGTATTTTAGTTACTGTAATGCAAGGCAGTAACATAGTATCAGAATTATTCATTTTTCCTAACTTAATGTTTAATGAATGCATCATGGATGACAGAATTCAATTCTCCTTTGAGAATGTTTTTATACTTACAATCAGTGTTTTTTGAAATCTCAATAAAATAGGTTATAAAAGTCATATAATTGGTATTCACAGAACCTTCGCCATTTTTTATCTCAAAAGAAATGTTTGGCATCATTTTATGTAGCAAATACAATTATTTTTGTACACATAAGATTATTAATTAAAATACCACTGAACATCCATAAAATCCATCACAGCAGCAGGCTAAAAAATAAAAATCATAAAATCCTATCAGTAAATACAAAAGCATTTGACCACATCCAACATCCATTCATGATAAACTTAGAAAACTGGAAACAGAGGGGAACTTCCTCAGCTTGACAGAGACTACCTACAAAACCCTACAGTTCACACAGGACTTCCCAGTGAGAGACCAGTGCTGCCCCTCCAAGATGGGCTGGCCCATTTCGGCTTCACCTGCTCCAGGGGTCCCGAGGCCCCTCCTAACGTGCCTGTTCTCTGCTGGGTCCTGTGCTACCGTTGTGGTTGTTTCCACTGCGGCCCCAGTCCCTCTGTCCCCTCCTCAGTCCCTCAGCCACTGCGACTCCCTAGACAGAAGAGGCTAGGATTCCTGCTGGGGTTCAGGGGCCTTCCCTGGGCTGTGACTTGAAGCCAGGTGCTCCCAGTAGAGAGGCTCTTTGCCGTGGGTGTGGGACTCACCTGCAAGTCGTTCTCTACCCATGCTGGTGGGGAAGCTGATGCAGTAGGCAGTTTTCTTCCTCTCCCTGAACCACAAGCAGCCAATCTTTCAGCAGTGATACAAGTGAGGGACCCCACAGCCCTCTGCATCAGCCAGCATGGTCCTCGGTGCAGGGCCCGTTGTTCTTCCAGAGCTCACAAGTCCCTACCTCGACTGGTCTTGGTAGGGGTAGAATGGCGAGCATGTCTTCTGTAGCCTAACTTTTCAAAGGGTGATGACTGGCCTCTCCCCGGCGAACATCCCCTCTTCCTAAATGCAGTGTTGTTGAGACCTAAGAGACCACCAGCTCCACAATGAGGGGCTGCCCTGGTCGTTTCCAGTCCCAGCACACGCCCAAATCCCTGCAGCACACAAGCCCCCCAGCGGGCCCTCGAGGTCTGAGTTCGAGTGACTGGAAAGCAGACCCAGGACTAGACGAGCATTTCGGAGTGAAATGCCAAGAGCTCCAGCTACACATTTCATGCTACGGTTTCCGCTCCCACTGCCACCTCCCCATCCGTGCCGGCAACGGCGTCTGCAGCCCAGCTGAGCCGCAGGCAGGCGCCAAAGCCGCCATCGGAGCCTGACAGTGACACACCAGACCGGGAAGGCCTGCCCAGTGGGGCAGAGCAGCATTGCGCGTTCTCTCAGGAGCGGACTCTGCGACAACACTGCTCTTGGAGTTGCTGCACAGCCAAACAGGTGTGTTCTGAGATGACACATCTGTATAAAATGTAAACGAGTCGTCCTGGATGAAAACCGTTAATGCCCTTCTATCTACTCAATATAAAGAGACTCATGTACGTAGGACCAGACAGAAAAATGGCAAAATACAGCTTGTGCCTTTCATTTTTCACGCCCTACAGAATACAATACATCCACAAAGGCATTTGGAGATTAAAAATAAGAGAAAGGTCCTTTTATCCTGAAAGTTGTTGTTTATATCTAGATTAAGTTAAATGACCTAAATGTGGACAAGTAAAAATGGGCTTACATTTTCATTGAGAAAATAGAGGAGATTTATTCTTAATGCTGATTGTTAATCCACTATCTCTTTTTCAATTCACTCACTTTAAGTGCATCAAATACCTGTTGTTTTCTCATTTCTACTGAGGCTCCTGGGAATATTTTCAATCCTTTGCTTTCAGACTTGTGATGCCTTCTCGCCCGGCCATCCCTGAGTGGGGCCCCTGCCAAGTCCCACTGCTCGATGAGACGGGGCTGAGGCAGGGCCAGGGCATCTCCTTTCAGTGGCTATCAAGTTTGCGGAGAAGAGCGAATCTCCCTCAAGGCAGAAGAGGCAAAGAAGAGAAAATCGCTCTCCTTTATGTCCTGTTTCCATCAAAATTACTCTGTAGCCCTGGCTGGTGTGGCCGAGTGGACTGAGTGCAGGTCTGCCAACCAAATCATCGCTGGTTCAATTCCCAGTCAGAGTATGTGCCTGGGTTGTGGGCCAAGTCCCCAGTAGGGGATATGTGAGAGGCAACCACACATTAATGTTTCTCTCCCTCTCTTTCTTCTTCCCTTCTCCTGTCTCTAAAAATAAATACATGGATAAAATCTTAAAAAAAAAAAAACACTCTGCAAATCCATCCCATTCCCAGACCCAGGCCAAAAAGGTATAGAGATGGCCTCACAGGGACCTAGGTGGTCGAGGTGGAAGAGAAGCCTTAGGCACTGAGGTATCTTTGACAGCCCTGGAGCTTCCTCCTAGGCAGGGACTGAGCACACTCGAATCCTTCAGGGAAGTTGGTCATCCGATGCATTCCCAGACACAAACCATGCCTCTCTCTAAGCCAGACTGAGACAGTTAATTCATTAATCAAACCCATCTCATGCCTTATCAATTATTTACAAGTAAAGCTCATTAAATCATCATAATATTAAAAGGAACACAGAGGCAAAAAATATTTTCCTGCATACATTCGGCAGAAGGCTGCTGACTCACATTCTCGAAAGTCCCAAAGGTAGCATTTATTCCCAGATGTTGTCCGAAACAGTGACTTGCCTGCCCTGCATTTGAAAGTTACAAGACAGAGCAGTTCATGACAAGTGAGGCCTGAGGAGCTGCAGAGGAGGAACCAGCTCTCCCTTCTGACTGCCCCCACTCCTGCTCACTCTCAAACACACCTGGGAACGGAAGGCTCTTTGCTTCCTTCCTTCCTTGTTCTCCGCAGCTCCGATCATCACCTACCATGTCCTACCAATTTCACCTGTGTGCACTTATAAACAAGCACATCTGTCCTGTACTGTCGCCAGTCTCCTCCAGACGGTACACTCTTCGAGGAACGAAACTGTCTCTCTTTTATAATCCTGGCACCCGGGACACGCTAGTGATGTTGCAGCTTTTTACTGAATGAATAAAACTGCTTAGGAGCTATATGGCAAAATCTGCTTTAACATACAAATAATGCTTCTCAAAAAGCCTTCCTAATACTGGTTTCCGAATCACAGGTCCTGAATAACAACTCTGAATAATATTCCCCTAATTGATTCATTTTAAAATTTATTAAAAGTAAGGCACCCTTAATTCAGATGGTGCATGTTTAATCCATGAGTGTGTGTGCACATTTCATCAGTCACGTACAACGGATGGAAGTAAAAAGACACAATCCAGAGACGGAATGTAGAACAGGAGAGACTCCTCATATAAAATATTCCATTCTTAAAATAAAAACTGGTAATCGAATCCCAAGCCTGCAGAATGAAAGCTTATTCATCTTCTTTCTTTTTCAATTACAGATGACAGACAATGTTACATTAGCCTCAGCTGCACAGCACAGTGGTTAATAGTAACATCGGTCAGGAAGTGGCCTCCCCGATTGTTCAAGTACCCACCTGGCACTGCACGCAGTTGTTCCAATAGTACCGACTGTGTCCCCCACGCTGCACTTTGCGTCCCTGGGTCCACTCTGTGACTGCCGATTTGTGCTCCTGACCTCCCCCACCTTTTCTGCCCACTTTGCCAGGCCCCGCCCCCAGCAGCCATCAGTGTGAAAGTGTGTTCTCAAAGCAACAATGAGAGCACTCTGTTGCATCTGACAAGCGCCAGAACCTCTCTCTCCCTGCCCGAGGAGGGAGAGAGCCGAGAAACCGCAATCCCACAGCGACCGCTCCACACACCTCTCCCCTCTGCCCAACTGCTCACACTTCTGTAGACTGTGTCTTTACTACTTTTGCTGTTTGCACAGTTTGTTTACCAGGGACTTCACAGCCATATGTCTTCCTGGAAAAACCTCAAGAAACTTAAAACCATAGTAGTGCTGTATTCCAGGAGCATGTCAGAACTTAACCCATAAAAGGAGTATGAGCAGGAAGCGTAGGGAAAACTAGGCTATTCTGTAGGTGTCATCCTCCAATCTAATTCCATTGAATTATGACATACAAGCTCTTCGTTCGAAGTGTTTTTAGTACTTGCATGAGAGAGCAAAGGTAACACATGCGCACACAAACCCCAAGCACAGTGTCAGTCACTACAGTTATGTACAGTCAGTAACTCGACACAACGGGACCTGGGCAGATTGGCGGACCCATTTAGGGACACAGCAGTCAGGACAATGTGTTCCTAAATTATTCAAGTGTCACTCTGGCCATCTCCTTACCAGTCCACCAGCTCTCACAACAAATCTGATTCAACTTAAGTATTTCACTTCAAGAACAGGACACTATCCATGAGGATAGCCAGACCATATTACAGCAAAGAGCAATGAGGAAAAAGAAATTTTATGTATTTCTGTGGAACTGGTCCAGCTTATAAACCACTGTCCAAAAGTCAAATTGTTTTACTCTTCTTAGAATAACTCAAACGTATGTTAGGTTGTCCTCATGTGTCTCCCTGCAGACAGGTTCCTATCACTTAAAGACAGGCCACCCGTGGGTGGCACAATCCCATCCTGCCCTGGTCCCAGAGCAACCACTGCCCCAGGGTGAGGACAGAGGGAGCCAGAGCCATCTCCACATGATGAGAGTCACAATATTTGAAATAATAAAGTATTCGGTAACTGTAACAATAAAGGAGTTATTTTTATCTTTATGGACAAACAGTGGCTCAATCTCACCATGCAATCAAGACAAGGACCACCCCGCTTCCTGGAAAACATCTGTAGGCCCAGCTACCCACCTCTGCCATCCCGCCCTCTAGGTGTGATCTGACAGCCATGTTGATCTAACTTCACCCGTGCAAACATGTGGAACAAAGGGCACGGGAAGGGGTTCTTACGTCATCCCCACCTAGGAAGAGCTATGACACCTCAACCTCAATGTGACACAGAAATTATCAACATCACACCAAGAACAATACCAGAGGGGCAGACTTCAATGTGTACGTGATGGGAAAGTGGGTGCAGAACAACATTAAAACACTTGCAATTCCTCGGCTTTCTCTGCAGGGACAGCCAGCCATCTGCGGGGCTAAGGGGAGTGTGCTTGGGAGGCGGGCGTGCAGGGACATGCCTGCTACACACAGCCGCTTGGAGGCTGGACAGGCGGGCCCCTGCCAGCAAGCTCAGGCAAGCAGTCTGGGATCTGACATGGAATGTTCCTATTCGAAAATGAAAACATCCAACTATTAAAACATGCTCACCCATCCCTGTCTCCAGCTCCTGAGCAAGAGTGGGAGCCTAGTTTGCCACAAGAGCACCGGAGGCTTGCTCAGATGTTGTCAGTGCCTCTCCCCCGACATCTCTGCTCTCCTGGACCGCCACCCACATGCCCAGGAGCCTCCAATTTTTCCTCATCTGACTAGAGGCCGCTCTTACATCTAAACAGTGACAACAACGATAAAAATGTGATCTCTTCATAAGCATCAAGTACATTACAGGCATGTTCTCACTGAATGTTCACAACCGCCATGCGAAGCAGCCGCTGCTGGGTGCATGTCCACACTTTACAGAGAGGAAAAGGGTGTTACAAAAACTAAGTCACCAGCACACAGCACACAGCTGGCCTTTGCCTTCACCAGAAGCCTGCACCTGTCTGCAGAAAGAGAAGAGGGTCAAGACCACTCCATCCACGGGAGTCACTTAGCATGTCACAGGCTGTGGTGTGGCCTCACTCTGCCCCCGTCTGCCTGCACCACCATGGCACCCACCATGGCAGCACCCCTCCTCTGCTCCCAGCACAGACCACCTGGTCATTCTGAGTCCTGTAGACTTCTCACCTGCCCACGTCCTACTGCCAGTGTCCTCCTCTCTGCTTGGACAGTCTGAGGCTTTGCAGTCTTTTCCAAGCAATGCCAGATTGACATGCTCGCCCCAAGTGCAGCTTGTCCGTCCCATCCCCTCCATACTCCCGTGCACCCGAGATCAAGATCCAACCCCGGCTCTGTCTAAGTCCCAGACTCAAACACTCCAATGTCCTGCATGATGCCCCAAGGACCCCTTCGCTCACCACGTCCAAATGCCCTTCGCCCCAGCCTGCCGCCTCCTCCAGCCTTCAGCCTCATCTGCATTCATCAGAGCCTCTGGCTGCCCTGGATCGGACACTGGCTCCCATAAACCACACCTTGTGCATCCCTACACTGGGCAATCCATCTAGCCTCACCCGTCCCTGCGCCAGGCCCCACTGCACCCCAGAGGCTACTCCCCAGGTTGACTTTCCTCATTGTCCCCCACATGGATGAGGACAACAGCCCTCTCCCAGTCAGTCTCCCAGATTCAGAGCCTTCCTGCCTCTGACCGAACCCTCCTGCCCCTCAGGGCTGTGCTTTTAAATGGGGCCTGACCACCTCACCCCAGACCCCACCCCTCCCTAACCAGCTGGGGGCAGAGCAGCCAGGAGGGGCTGGGTCTGCTCTCTCCCCGGGCTTCCACCTTCGCCTGGTCCCGCTGGAGCCAAGGCTGTTCCCAGAGCACTCCGCCACCCCTCGGAGTCTTGGGCTCATTCTTCTGTTTGGGATTAATTCCTCAAACCATCAGCTTTCTGAACTCCCTCCTATCTTTTACACAAACGCTGTCAACACCCCCAGCACCTGCTTCCTAACCTGCTAAAAGCAGCGTTTTCAGTTCCTCAACTTTTTCCAAGGGCTGAGTTTCATCCTTCACCATAAGCCAGGTCCCTCAGGTGACACGGGGAAGACAAGCCCCCAGACCTCAGGCAACTTTCCCAGGAGAGCAGCTAGCTAACGACTGTTAACTTCCCAAATGGCCCTTGTATATTTCTTTAAGTTACAAAGGAAATATTTACTAAGTAAGTTACCTAAATGTGTATGTTAATATTATGAGAAACGCCCCCCATACTTAAAGACGCATAACAAGTCGTCCAGACAACACCCTTTCCCACAACGACCTCCATCTACGTATTAGACTTACTATGTTTGTCCGTGAACCGCGCCCCGCGCGGCAAAGCAGAGCATCCGAACCATCCCAAACACTGTTCCGTTTTTGTACTAATTGTGCACTTTACCCCACGATCCAGACTACATCAACCTTGGCCTAACGCCAAATACGAACATGAGAAAGGTACCACAATCACGTAAAATATTAGGGAAAGTGATCAATTCTATTATCTATGGCCCCAAATGGGAGGTAACAGAAAAACGTCCTACATTTTTGTATAAGTTGAGAACCCTGACCTTGCATCTGAACTCAAGACTAAATGTTCCAGAAAGAGAATCAATCAAAACTAAGGAACATCAAGCTCTAAGTAGGTTGTTTAATGTGTTCACTCCTCCAACTCGGTTTATTTGATTCAACGCTTCTTAGCGTGCTTTGATGTTTTCCGCAATTCTACTGACAGGTAATAAGAATATAACATGAGAAAAAAGTTCTAAGCAGGCCAACAAATGAGTATTCAGGGGGCAGATGACATTAGTGGCCCCCTTTCTATTATGCTAATGGCATGAATAGACACATCCTTCGTTTAAAAATTGTATCCAGGTGAGGAAATGCAAGGCTCGTCACCCACCTCCGCTGCTCCTCCCCATGTTCTCCTGAGGGGACAGTGAGGCACTCATCCATGTGTCCGTGCAGCAGCCTGAGGACGTCCCCACCGATCAGATACCCTGTGAGGGTTGAAATGCAGTCACACGTGAACTGTCACATTGCCGGAACAATCACCGGGTTCCACCCTCTGTTTTCTTGGGCAGAGAGACAGGCGTCTAGCAAGGCTTCAGGCCCAATCTCAGGAGTAGACCAGGGCCGCCTGCCTGCTGCCTCTGGGCCCCGAGCCCCCGAGCCCCAGTTAGTGACCCGCCCACTGGAAAACACCACCTCAGCCCCATAAACCCCCATGAAACACACACGCGTGGCGAGGCTCAGAGCTGAACATGCACAGGTGGCAGCAATCAGAATAAACCCTGATGCATGAGCGCTGTTGTGACCCAGCTCCTAGTTGCCTGCTCTGGAAGATAGGAAACCTTTTTTTTTTTTAATCTTAAATATAAATTTATTTTCTAAATTAATTTATCACAGTTGTCCCAATTTCTTTTTTTCCCCTTTTGCTCCCCTCCACCCAGCCTGCCTCTCTCACCCAGTCACTCCCCTCTCTGTTGCCCACATCCACAGTCATTGGTACAGGTTCTCTGACTAGTCCCTCCCCTTTCACCAGTCCCCTCCCCCACCTCCCCTCCTGCGGCTGTCAGTCTGCTCCCTGTTTCCATGTCTCTGATTCTATTTTTCTCATTAGTGCATTTTGTTAACTAGATTCCAGTTATAGGTGAGGCTATATGGTGTCTGTCTTTTGCCAACTGGCTTATCTCACTTAGCATACAGTCTCCAGTCCCACCCGCGCGAAGGCAGAGCTTCCTGTTCCTTTCAGCTGCGCAGTTCTCCATGGTGTGGGAAACCCTGACAGGAGCCTCCCTGAGCAACGCTCTGGGGCCAAAACATGGGGGAAGGCAACCTCCAGAAAGCTAGCACAGAACACACACACCAGTCTGAAAGCTAACAATAGCAGAAAAATAAGGCAAGGTAAGTCCTAACACACACTTCACTTTTAAACACCAATCTGCACGAGGGTCTTAAACGTCAGCACCTGTGTAACAGAATGTTTTGACACAGAAGCTCTCACTAACAGTCAGCTCATATCACACTTCTGGAGATGACCTTCAGCTCTGCATCAAGGACAAACCATCTCACTGGAGGGGAGGGTTTACCTTGGGCCGCTTCACTTCCTGAGCTGATCGGGGCCACGCTCCAGAGAGTCTGCTGGAAAGCCGCGTCCACGTGGAAGCTGCTGCCGCCATAGGACAGGTGCTGCGGGGGAGGGAACCACGCGTCACTGCAGCACCCGGCACTCCCGCCGCACATGTGCTTCTGCCCACTCAACCCAGCATGGCAGCCTGGGCTGTGCGCCCAGACCGTCACCCAGAAATGAAGAGACTAGCCAAAAAAAGTCGGAGTTTCTGTCTGACTCTGGGTATTCTCCACCTTCATTCTAACAGTTATTAACGTAAGCCACTAATCAGAAAACACAAATGAATACACTAAAATAAATGTATTCATTAAGATAGACTATTTTGTTTTAAGCCTTACAAGTGGACAAAATTGTACAGCTAGTGGGTACTGACCGTTGAAATTATAATAAGTTTTGTTCATATCACACTGAGATTTTCTTTTTTGACAGTGAAGTCGGTGAAGTCACAGGACCATGTCCCAGTTTTATCAGGCCCTTTAAGAACTTTATCTGCAATTTGACACAATGGCCGTTAGATGGTGATATTTCCTAATAGGTACCTAAAACCCGACCATTTCCTACAAAATTCATATATGACAAATTTCAGATTTTCCTTATTAAAAATAAAAATATATTAAAATAGCACTTTTAATATCTTTGAGAGCCATAATATGAGTTCTCAAATGATAAATAAGGAATAACAGAATTATATAACCGCTCTAGAATTTTACAGCCAAATGTCTCAATTATTTTACTAATCATGTGCTGGCTGCCTCTAGAAATTCAGACACACGTGGAACAAGCACCTGTGTTCATGGGGTCACTTCAGGGGCCATCCCCAATATTCTCGCCACAATTCTGTGGTATTTTCCAATGCCGAAGACAGCCTATGTTTTCAAAGACTGGAACTGTCCCTGAACATTTCCAGAAACCGGACGCCCCAGGGGGGTGGGAGCATCGCAGTCTGGCGTCACCCCACGGTGAACTCCACAGGCCTCATGACACCCCAGGGGCCTCTTCCACCTAAAGGTACTACCCTCAAGTCACCAGGAAAGCAGGTATTTCACTTTCTCTTCAAAACAAAACGAAAAATTTTTTGACATCCATGTTATTATCTTACTAATAATTTTTCCGATCAATAAGACTAAAGTTTAGCAGCTGAGTGACCAGCCTCTCAGCCAGCTACCTGCCTGTTTACCACCTCACCACGTCCTTAAGTATAATGCCAGCTGAGACTCCTTGATTTTGTTAAAATTCTCTACTTACAAATAAATCCCATGCTTCTGCTTCCACCAACCAGAAACATATTTTTCCTTCACTGCTGTCATCACACAATGTGACTGAGTGTGTCTTTCTCCCTCCATCGCGTGAGCTGTGTGACACGGGTTCACAGCCCAGCAATGTCAGTCAATAAACAGGGGTGCGCAGAAACCAAAACCTTTACAGGCGAAGCGGCACAACCTAAAGAAACACTTCACACTGTTCCACGATGCACCCACTTTAACGACCCAAGCCAGAGTAACAGCACACACAGAGGAAACTCTGTGAAGCCACGTGGCTCTCGCCCGACCACGAACAGCTGGTCCAAAACACCAACGCTTAAATTTTTAGTTGTGACGTGTTGTGACAAATAAATGGATGATCTCTATTTGTTCATTCATCATGGTTCGCTGCATGCACTATGTATACAGCATTGAGCTAATAAATATGAATAGAACACCCTCCGTACCCCAGGGGTACTTGGAATCTAGAAGGGAAAGTGACACACACAAAAGACTCAGTATTAGAGAATGGTGAGCTACAGGAGTTGAGAAAAGAGAAAACTTCAGCCAGCCCACCTGGGACAGAGGTCCTGGCACTGGAGCTGGAGGGCAGGTGGCATTTCCACAGATGAGATGAGGTTTTATGGGCATCAGGGCTTGGGGAGCCAGTAGGGTCAACCTGGGCCTCATCTTTATATATATACTTAGATATGTCGTCTCCAAATACATCTGCACATATGTCGGATTTGGGTGTGTGTATTAAAAATGTTAACTTGCTAAGTGTAAATATTTAAAACATATCAAAATTGTTGTAGAACCACTTTGGAGATCTTCATTTTTAATTCACCAGAAACCTTGTCATTGGAAGTGGCCTGGGCCTCACTGGCCTTCTGAGAGGCTCCAACAAGGGGACCAGTGTGACCAAGAGAAGGTGCATCCAAAGGGTAGAGATACAGGAACAACAAGGCAGTGGGGACTGGCCATGGGCTTATGGCACATGCTGCCGAACAGTGAGGGTGGGGCTGCCAGTGAGGCAGTGGCAGATCAAGGGCCCTAAACTTTAGGCAGCAAAAAAACAATAAATGTGATAGAATCATAAAAGCCTAAAAATTTCAGTCTGTGGGAGAAAGTTCGAAAGTGTCTTTAAGAACATATTACACCATACAATTCTAAACAATGTCCACTCTTCTCAAGAGAACATTCTCTAGGCATAATGATTTTAAATGCTTCTATTTAGTTTTCATGCTTAAGCAGCAAAGGGAACTCTAAGTCAGACCAAAATCAAGTTAGGTAGGTCTGTCAAGTTAAGTCAGAATGTAGATAAAGGGAACAAAAGCAAAAATAAATAAAAGGGACTACCTCAAACTAAAAAGCTTTTGAACAGCAAAGGAAACCACCAACAAAATGAAAAGGCAACATAGAATGGGAGAATATATTTGCAAATCACACATTCAATAAAGGGTTTATATCCAAGACATTAAAGTACTCCATACAACTCAATAGCAAAAAAATAATAATAATGATGATAATCCAATTTAAAATGGGCAAAAAAACCTAAATACACATTTTTCCAAAGAAGATATACAAATGGCCAACAAGTTACATGAAAAGATGCTCAACATCACTCATCACCAGGGAAATGCAATCAAAGCCAAATGAGATGTCACCTCACACCTGTCAGAACTGCCGTCCTCAATAAATCAACGAACAACCAGTGCTGGGGAGGATGTGGAGAAAAGGGAGCCCTTGTGCACTGTTGGTGGGAATGCAAATTGATGCAGCCACTGTGGGAAACCTTATTGAGTTACCTTAAAAATGTAAAAATGGAACTACTGTAGGATCCAGCAATTCCACCTGTGGGTGTTTATCCAAAGAAAACAAAAACACTAATTCAAAACCTACATGCGCCCTGAGGACACTGCCACATTGTTTACGGAAAGCCTTTACAGCAGCAGCAAATGGTTCCAGAGGGTTGAATTCTTTTTGCTCTTGGATATTGCTGAAAAGAGAATAACGATCTCCTGTCACGTGAGAATGTGAAACTGCAAGATGAAAAAAGACATCACCTGGATGAGTGGTTTACAGCTGTTTCAGTGACAGACCCTTTACTCCTAGGTAACTGGGGGCAGAGTCTGGGCGTAGAAACAGCAGAGGGGGACAAGCGGAGATGGGGCCTGGGGCCGGGGGTCCTGTACCCAGCCCAGCACAGGGCCCACCCCCCTGTGCCAGGCTCCGCCCCAGGACAGGACCAAGACCAGCCCCTTAAATCCGGCCCGATCAGTGCAGCACAGCGGTGAGTTCACAGTTCGAGCGTTTAACCACCACTGTCCGTGCAGGAAAACAAGATCAGGACTCTACAGACACGGCTGAAAAGTTAAAAGTCAGTGATGGAAAGTGTTTATTTTTAGTACTCAGTTTTAACTAATTTACTTATTTTTAGCCACTCAGCACTTCTGAGAACGGGCACCTCGCTCTCACAGGCGGACCTTCCCTTGAAATCAGCTATAATCCTCTGCTCCCCCCTTCCCGGCTTTCTCTTTTCTTTTGCCTAAACACCTGCAGTGTCCTGAGACACTCTTAAGAATACATGTCCCGTTCGCAGAGCTAAGAGTTTTAACTTGATTGGAAGCATTTCATCCTTTTACCTCTGTGTGAGCTAGGCCCTGTATTAGCCTGGGCAGGCGAGGAAAATGAGGCCCTACAAGGCTCCGTGACACCCGGGCTCACACTGAATGGGGGCGGGCACGTGGGAGACCTCGATGGGGGCAGCAAGAACACAGGCTCGAGCTGCGGGGGCAGCAGCAGCACGCTCGATTTCTGACTGTCTCAGTCATTATCCTGCGATCTCGTGGACATATTACAACAACCCTCTTTCTATCTGTTCAACCACTTTTCAACTGTAAAATAAAAACTATGCTTTCCTAGTCACTGCTGTTCCACCCACAGGGACAGTCTGGTCTGAAGGCACAGGTGCCTTGGACAAGGTCCCCAGCCCCCACTGAAGGCCGCCTGTACCCCACATCTCAGGCCACCAGATGGGCCAGAACCACCACTGAGTGGTCTTAGGCTGTTCACCCACAAACTCTTACTAAACAACACAGAACTGAGGCTGATGGAAAACAAACAGTTTCTAAATAATAATATTTTACACTGGCACCTTTCACCCTCCTGCTGACTTCAATCTGCAGACTGCTGCGTGTGATTCTTCTTCAACAAAAATACAAGTCATTAAATGGGTTTAATTAAGTATATACTGGCCTCGCCACAAAACTAAAAACACCTTCAATGATTAAACGTAAACTTGTCTTCATTCTTCCATTTCCAGCCCCCACCCTTTGAAACAATGCAATGTCAATGAGAGAGTTCAACGTTTTAAGATTTTATCTATTTCTCCTTTCTTAATATGGCAAGTATTTCTCATGCAAGAACTTGCTTTCATCAGTGTCCAAATCAGAGTCACAGCCTCATTAATGCAGCTCTCGCACTGGCTGCAGAGCAGAGCCTGTGGAGTCCTCAGTCCCTGACCAGCTGCATGTAGAGCTTCAACGACCTGACCCGGGAGCAGGCAGCAGCCATGCTTGGAGCACGCCGTCCAGGGCACACAGGACGCCGGCTACATGGGCAGGTAAGCAGCACTTCCACACGCCACCTCCCCTCCCTATTTGGGGAGTCACTCCCATCTCATCAAATGGAGACGCACACTTGCTTCTAAGCGACTTTCCAGCTAATCTGCAACCCGAACGTAAAGACAGAGTTCCATGGATCTGTCCTTTGTCATCTCACCAAGTCCGGGCCCCTTCCCACACTTACCAAGTACCTTTCAGAGGACACGCTCACCAGGATGAGGTCATCACCAACGCGCACCTTCTCTCCTTCCGACCGCTGCTTGGAGGCGGGGTGGATGGTCCACCAGCAAGCCTCACCTGCGGGAGGGCAAGCAACACAGAGGAGGCGCTGAATTGAAAGACCACGTGTTTGGCCAGTGACTCCAAAACAAAGAGGGAAAGAAAACATGTCTTCAGAATCAGCCTCCCTAACAGAAACTTGTCCTGTTCACACCACCTTCGGAAATTTGAAATTTAAGGCAACTTAATCTCAGACCATGAAAATCAGAGGGGGGCAAATTAGATTAGGATAAGGCGTACTGAGATGCAAAGCACAGAACTGGTTGAGACATTTTGGGAAGATTGGTGTCTCCTCCTGTGCCCCCAAGAATGGCTTTAAAATGAAATTTATTTATGCTAACATAAGGCCAAACCCACCAGTCATGCAAACTTGACTTCATCTGTTACAAAACCACATGTCAGTACACTGTTCCTGTTGCTCTGTAATAACATCTGGTTTTTGCCATTGACCTTCAAAAGGACTGGGGGTCTCATGATGGAACATGGTAACGATTTTGAAGGACTCTACTTTCTGGGGGAGGCTGATTTAAACAGGTGCAACTGCTATCACCTAAACCTTATCGTCCTGTGCCTTACTTTATTTTTTTGTTTTAAAATGTGTTTGTTTCTATTAAGGGTAAAAGAGAACCCCATTATAGAAAGATACATTATAAAAATACCTGAGTATAATCAAATACTTTCTTCTAGAACCAGCCATGCATAAGCCTCATGAGCTACCTAAGTCTTCATTCTTCCATGCTGTTACCTAAGATATGATCACCATGCAAATCTTCAGTTTGTTCACAGGTCCTTTCAAAACACAAATGTAAGTTCTATCCAAAATTGAGAATGGTTTCATGACCTGTTATCTAGTAATTTGCATTCTCTCCCTTTGCCCAGCTTCATTATTTTTCTGTAACCCTGATTTCTCCTTCTCCCTGACCCCCAGGGCCAGAGTGCAAGTTCTACACCGGCAGGGCCTTGCGTGTCTGGCTGACCGGAGGTTCAAACCCCAGGTGCTAGCACGCTTGTTTTAGTGGTCTGGCACTCAGTGGGAATTCCTTCTGCCTAAGTGAGTAACTCAATCAGCAAGTGCCACTTCTCAAGCGTGCCTGGAGGCCATATGCAAGCTGTGGTCGTGGCTGCTCTCCTTACACAAACCACAGTCTCACTCAAGTGTCACCTTGCAGAATTCCTCATTCACACTTCACTCAATTCACATTTCTATCCACGTGTAGTCTGTGAAAAATCTGGACAACTGGAAAGTATTTCAAAAAGAAGAGGGTGTGTGAGGGATGGCTGGGTCCCACCCATGAAATGAACGACTTAATGGGAGTTGGGCTATTTGCTTCCATTCTTTGTTCTCCTTTGCCTTTTCTTTGTTTTTAATTCCAAAAGTCATTCGTGCTCACTGTGAAAGGAGGTGTGTGAAGTGTAAGTCAGAACACTGAGATCCAAAGCAAAAATAAAGCTCATGTTCTCCTGCCTTGATTCTCTGAAAAAAAGTATAAATATATATATTTCTTTTAAAAACATGTAAATCCGTGTCACGTGTTTGGACAGATACATAGCTTGGTGCTCTGTGTTTGAATGTTGACACTGGGAATGTTACTTAAAACTTCCAGACGAAGACGACAGACAAGGACGTGCCGCGCTACTTCATAAGCTAACCAGTGCCCGTGAGTGCGGTCAACAGCTAGTGAGGCCTGTGGTAAGCGCCACTCTCGCCATCAAACCTTCACAGGAACAAGACCTGAAGCTTAGCGTGCACATCCGCCTAACTCTGTGGGAACAACTGAGCCATGAAAACAGCACACGCGTTCCCCTGGTGCTAAACCTCCCGCAGGCAATCGTGTGTTTCTTCTGGCTCCACGAGATCAGTCACTGTGTTTCTTGGCTTCTGACCCAGCTCAATCGCAGGCTGTGGGCTCACCTGTCGTGTCCTCTTGCAAGCCGACATCAAAAGCCAGTTTGTCAGTGGAAGACCGGGAGGTGGACAGGCAGCACAGGTACTAAAGGACACAGAATCAGGGTTTGTCATTACACACTTGTGGCCCCACCCATGGTAACTCTGACAAGATCTGGAGTCAGTCTGTCCCTGCCGTGTCGGTCCCCTCTTCAAATCTGCACAAAGCCTGGGTTTCCATGGGGAGGGGAGGGCAGGCACACTCCTGGGAGCCACAGAGACGCATCCTTTCCACAGCAGTATGATGCAGGAGACACGTGCTGGGGGTGAGAGGCCAGGAGCAGGCTGTCTGCAAACCTCCCCACCATGGGACACCCTCGACCACAAGCAGAAGCAGGACCTGACCTGACGTAAATCTTCTCCTTCAGGGAAACTTGAAAACCACTCACCTCTATCTTCCGGTTGTGCTTCCATCTTTATGGTTTAACTCTCTGAGACTCACCCTGCGCTGATGCAGGGGTGCAGCACACCACCTCCCTGCATGAGCTTTTATCATGTGGGTGGTCTTCTATCTATTTTTAATTTCAAAAGTCACTCATGCCACCATCACCGCCCCGCTTCTCCTCCTACCCCCAGAAGTTTCCCTAACTCTATATTCTTGAACACCAAGCTTAGGCTAGTTTTTCAGGCTACCTTCCCTGCCCCCACCCTGACCTCGGAGACCTTGTTGAGTGTTACAGTAACAAGGGGCAGAGGTGAACAGGTATGAGCTCACGACACACCACTGTCTGCACCAACCACACGCACCAGCAAGGAGGGGCCCTGCAAACTGCCCGAGACAACGCTGAGGACCAAGCCACCCACTTTCAAAATCTTCCTGTGCAAGAGGGTCCAGCTCAGGAGACTCTGTAAGAGGAATGGCCAAGGACAGCCGAGCCAGCACGTTAGGGGTGGGGGGTCGGTGTCCTGGGGACATAAAGGGAAGCTGGCCCAATTCTGTCCCCTGACTCTGAAGCTCTGGCTCCCAGAGTGGTAGGAGAGATGCTCCCGGGTAAAGTAACAATTTTACAATATTGGCTTCCCAGGCAAAAACATAAAGTGATCCCTATTAAAGGCTCCTGTAACATTTCTCAGTAACATTGCAGGTGTCACTGTTAACACAGCCCCAGTGAGGCAGATACTCTAATTATTCCATGTTAATCAAGTTCCAGGAAGGTAAGGATTTGTCTATTTACTGCTACACCCAGCACCCAGCACACAGCAAGTGCTAAATGGTACTGACTCGATGAATGGATGGAACTTTCAGATGCAGCAGGAGGCTTGAGGAGGGACTGTGGGGCACCCAAGTCTGGACAGCCCTTGAGGATTGAGCCTGAACCCAGGTCCTCCAGCCAGGCCCAGGCTCTTCACGTCTGCTGTGCACAGAGAGCACTTTCTGAAACCGGCCCTCACACTCACTATTCCATGCAGTTTGTGTTTTGATTTCTAGTGAAGATGGAATTCTTTCCACAGGTTCTAATGTGTGATTGCTATACACAAACAAGTTTTTTTAAGACAGAGAGAGAGAACATATATCATCATCTTGTTGTTCCATTTACTGATACATTCATTGGTTGCTTATTGTACGTGCCCTGTGCCCTCACCAGGGACCAAACCTGCAACCTTGGTGCTCCGGGACAACGCTTCAACCAACGGAGCTAGGCAGCCACGGCCACAATCACGTTGTTTCTACTTGCTGGTCTTGTATCTAGCCACTTCATTCAAGTGCTTTCCTTTATTTCATTCCAGGCATTGCTCGGCCGGCCACGACTTCCACACAACCGGAAACAGCCTCGTCTTGTCTTTCTCTGTTTGTTTTTGTTGGGCCAAGAACGGCTTTGTGTTTCACAGTAAGTATGACGCTGGCTATTGATCTGACTGATACTTGCTTTACCATTGAGGAAATAATCATCAATGCTACTTTTATCAGAAATAAATGTTGAATCTTATTAAAACCTTTCCAGCACCTGTTGAGATGATCATAGCCTTCCTTTCTTAAGCTGTTTACATGATGCTGCACACTAAAGAAGATTACTATGTCCTTATTAAATTCACAGCTGTACCTCTCCTATCCTTCTGAGTATTGTCAACCAGACATTTCACATCAACATTCATGGTAGAGATGGATGTGTGTGTGTGTGTGTGTGTGTGTAGTTTTTGTTGTCATTGTTGATTATCAGTGTGGAGGGTATACTTAGTCTTTTGCTCTGGAATAGCTGAGATAGTTCGAGAATTACCTTCTTTTTAAAAGAAATAATCAATTATATGACACTTCCAGATATTGGACTATCATGTAGTCACTAAAATCAGGTTGATAGAGAATTTAAATAATATGGGTAATGCTTGGGCTGTGATAATACGTAAAAGAAAATCAGGATATAAATTTGGTTATGCAGTAAGATCTAAGTTATGTAAAAAACTGTAGTGACAGAAAGACTGAATTTTTTTAAGTGTCTTCGACCACCTTCTCTCATTAGTGTGATCATGAGAAATTATTTCTTCTGTAATTTCCAAATTTTACAGAATAAGTATGTACTGTTAGTATAATTTTTAAAAGGCTTTAAAATAGAATGAAACTGCCATATGTGTTACAGGTTTTATACATATAAGCACAAAAGCTACAAGTACATATAAAATGCAGGTGCAGTGGAGTCAAAGCCAGTGGGCGCTCTGCGGGCCCCGCGGACGACTGGGTGTAAGAGGGGCTGACATGGAGGAAGGTGGAGAACAGCCAGTCAGGAGGGAAAGGAAATTAGTAGGAAACTGACAGGGGAACTCAGGGGCCGATTTTTAACATTATTCTTCAGTAAAAATACTTTGATTCTTTAATAAATAAATTGTTTAAAACGACGTCAGAAATGAGAACTTATTTCACCTTTCACTAGTTTGATAAACTAGCCTAACAAGCATGAGACACCAACAGAAGCCACACAACGATGGAGTGATGGGAGTCGAAGGACCTAAAGGCCATGTCAGCTAACCCCGCCTCGTGAACGAGAAAGCCCAACAGGGCGCAGCTGCACCAGGCCTGCCATGCAGGCCACCCGCCAGTGCACTCACCATGCCACTGTAGGAATGGCGCAGCAGGATGGCGTGACCGTAGAGGAGCGTCCGGTGACCACCGCCTTGAGCAGTCTGGGGAGAGAGGAGAAAGGGTCAGCAGGGCGAGATCACCAAAGCAGTGACCCTCCCTGAGTCACTAAGGAGTGCTCGCACTCTCGGGGAGCAGCTGGGAGCACGAAGGACACCAGGGTGCAGTGTAAAGTCGACTGACGCAGTCACGTCTCCCTGCACCGCGGGTAGCAGGTGACCAAGTAGTTCTGGAAGAACGAGCGGATGTCAGCAAACACTCAGCATGATCTGTGACTCCTGAGTCCTGGCTCTTTCCCGTCTGCATCTCCCATTGCACTGCGGTCCACCCCGGGCAGGGACGATGGCACTTTGGTTGCTGTCGCCATGCAGAGAACTTTCAGTCTCAGCCTTTTCTAGCCACCTCCCCATCCCCCATGCTCTGACGAACACACACTCTCCAGACCCTGCACATGCCACGCTGCCTTCCTGCCAGGGTCTTAGAACATGATGTCCCCCCTGTGGTCTTTCTGCCTTATAAACTGCACCTTAAAACTCAGGCTCAAGGCTACCTCCTGTGGGAAGTCTCATCTGATTTCCCTCAGCGCTGCTGCCACCAAAGGGACACGTGGCGCCTGGCCTTATCACTGAGCACCACAAGCACCTTTCCCCTCCAGACCAGACTGAGAGCCCCGGAGGACAGGGCGCTGAGCCGTCAGCACAAAGCACTCAGTAACCCTCTGGTGAGTGTGAAACTGGCTGCAGGAGGACCAGGAGTCAAGGTGTCATGGTTTGCAAGCCCAGGTGTTAAGAAATGGGAAGGGACCTGGACTGAGGCAGTGGGTAGGATGGCAGCAGGTCCAGAAAGTCACCGAGGGGCTTGCAGTGTCTCCTGAAGGAGAAGGGTCTTTGAGGGTCTCAGGGATGGGACCGACGACAAATGACTCTGACAGGCACCTTGAGAAATGCAGAGTCAGCACTTTAACTTCAATACCATCAAGTCTTTTTTTAACTAAAAATATATCCCTTCGAATTTTTCCAAATGATTTCTTAAAAAACTTTATTTCCACGTTATGTTTGAAAGACCTCAGGACCATTCTTAAAATAGATAGTAAAAGTCATTAAAATTCTAAGAAAATCTGCTTTTAAAACAAAAGGAAAATCACTTTTGCACACACTGAGGGGAAAAGGGGGAGTCTACTTCCTGAAGCCATCCCCTGTTGGAGTGTGGCCCCTTTGGGGAGCGCTTTCATTTCCTGTGACACGCTGATTTACTGTGGCCAAGAACGAGGGTCTCTGCCTTCTCCAATACGCTGACAGGAACCCAACTTTCCCTCGACACATAAGCTCTGAAGCCACGACACCCAGCCGACGTCCCTCCCATCGACAGTCACAGCAGTCAAAGCAGGGCTTTTACACCAGGCTCAGCCAGTGAGGGTGGGGTGCTCCTCTTACTCCAGAGCTTTGCCAGCGCACTTCCCGTGCTTACGTGAACATCTGTACAAACACTGAAACTGGTCGTGCTTACGTGAATGTATGTATAAACACTGAAACTGGCGAGGTGAGAGAAGACACTTTAGTGTCTAAATTTCCTTCCAACTATAGATTTTACACAATTAGACAATTACAGATTTTAACTGGAGATTTCCTTACCACTTAAATGCTAATTATGCCAGATTTAGTTTTCACAGAGCTGGTAAAAGCATGCACATAACTCACACTGAATTGTTACTGATTGTGTCACTGTCACTGCAAAGTGATGTGATCTCTGTCACGTGGGCTGTAGTACTCTTCTTCTAATTTGTCGTTTTAAATACTGATCTAATTGACTCTGTTTCCAGAAAAATAAAATGTGGGATTGCTACTCTTGGGCCGGCTGGGTAACTTCATTCATTCAACAAACATTTATCTGAGGAATTATGTGTGGGGATGAACCCAGAGGAGGTCTTCCCTGTGCTTTTTGATTTGATACATTGTGTCAATTTTCTTGTTTCCATGTAGCCAGTCCCTGCTGTAACTTAAGTGAATAAATACAGGGCAGGGCAAAAGTACGTAACTCAGCATTTATTCTTATATTAATTAATTACTATATTATTTTCCATAAGAAAACTATACCCCTACTTTTGCCTCACCCTGTATTTATGGGCTTCCTCTGATGTGCGGAACTACTGGTACTTTCTGAAGATGGTTACCACTTCTGGGGTGACTCCAAGATTCTATGACATCCTGCTTCAGGTCGACTGGGGTACACTCCCATGCGCTCTCAGTGAGGAGACGGCCACCACTGCTGGGCAGCAGCTGCATCAAAATCAGAGGGACGCCGTCCCCTGGAGCAGGGCCCATCTTCCCTTTGGCCATCCACACCCAGCCCTGTAAGCACGCAGTGACAGGGCCACAGTGACCTGTGGGAAGCCAGCCGGGACCGACTGGACTAGAGTCAATCAGACTAATGCAGCAGCGAGCCTGAGGCTGGCCTGCCTTCCAGATCACACTCAGAAAAAAAACCTTGGTGGTTTTGGAAGTTAACATGTTAATTGTTCCTTGGGATCTGAAACATGAGCAAAGTGAGCAGTGCTTTCAATTGTACCAATAAAAAGGAGAATTAGGAAATTATGTTCCATGTAACAAAAATAAGCCTTCAGTTTCCAGGAATGCCATCAAGACTTCCGTCCTGCTAATTCCCCAGTAAATACCACACACAAACAATGTTCTTTTCTGTTTACTCAAAAGAGACATACGGCCGTCTACTGCCCGAGAGGACAGGACCTGCGCCGAAAATGTTGGGGATGACAAGCTCGCGGTCTGTCTCTTGCCTTACTCATGCACTCAACATTGATACACTGAATCACACATAACTTCCTTCAAGCTATTTGCACATTATCAGCAAAGAAAATGAAAGTGTAAGAACTAATTCTTTGTCCATTCCCTAACACCTCCAACCCTATAATGGATTATCAGGTCCTCCCAGGAGAAGCATTACCTGGAACTTACACGGTCCTGCATTTCGACGTGTGACTCAGCCCTGTCCCTGCTAATATAAAGTCAGTCCACCCGCCCCAGCTACCCTGCTGTGACCACCTGAGCCTGTGGTATCCCCAGGGAGCTGTCGCCAGTCCTGCGCAGCCCAGCCGCAGAACCAAGGCCCCGGCCAGCTTCACAGGACTGCTGTGGTCCCGCACACGGTGTGCGTCAACACTAAGGGGCTCTTGCCATCTTGGGGGAGAAGTGACAACTACCATTTTCACACTCCTCCCTCTAACTGTTTCTGGTACTGCAGAGTCAGGCAGGGTATAATTGGACTTCTTAAAAATAGCAGTTAAAAACTGTTTTCAGATCTGCAGATGGGTTTGGTCCCACTGTGCAAGATGACTGAAAGGGTTAATGTCACACAACAGTCTAAAAAACAAACCATGAACTGTGAGTGGAGTTAAAAGTCCAGGACACAACACCTTCAAACAACAATCTGTGTTCTGAACAAACCTCACCTCACGTTTCCACAGTCACTTTAATACCAGCTTCGTGCCATCAGGTACTTCTCCGCCACCGGCTCTCCAGGACACACAGCCAACAAGGCCCAGGGAGTGGACCTGCACTGTAGGCAGCAGTTTCACTGTGAATGCTTCTACATTTACACTGATTTGGAGTGATACACAGCCACAGGGAATCCTCTGTCCACCTGCTATCCTTCCCTGGGGGGCAGGGGTGAACTGGACCATTGCAGCTGCATTTGAGCTTTTACTGTCACAAGCTTAAGGTGTGACAGCCAAAGAAGAATAATACATAAAATCAGAACAGCACTCACTAACGTCAGCTGAAGAGGTTTACATACACATGAAAAGTACAGGTCTCTATTTTTGTTGTTTTGGGGTTTTTTGGCTGTTTTTTAAATACACACTTGTACTGCACATTCGCATATTAACATCTCTAGTATTGCATTAAAATTAATTTGCTAACTATATAACATCTAAGTATTTTAAGGTTTTCTGTTTTTCTAATCACTTTTTTCTGCACAAAAATGCTATGTTAATATAAAACATTTCTCATAATTCCAGGCCTTTAGTATTAGAGAGATTCCTAAAAAAATAAACTAGACTCTCCGTGCAAACTTTTCTGTATCCCTTTCCTGCTAGCTCCTAACATGGCACCTTAGAGGTAGGAGGATGAACTCTTAAAATGCATTTATTGCTGTGGGAAAAATGGAACCATACCGCCACAGTCAAAACCAGCAGAAGGCAAAAAGGAAACCGTCCTAGAGCACTTCTCTCGTAGGGCCCTGACACTGAGGGTTACCTTCAAGCACTAATACTGAGAGTAGTACTTGGGGAATGAGTTGTTTCAGGGAGAAAACCAGAAAAGCGCTTCCCCTGTGTAAGTCTGCCTGCCCGGTGGGAGAGACCTTCCTGCACAGACATGAACAGCAGGGACCGTCAGGAGCAGCAACAAACTGCTGAGCTCGGCATTCAGGTCCCCTGGCTCCCGCACAGCAGGGACACTTCAACTGCCCTGCCACCTTTACCAGCAAATCACCACGGGTTCCCAGGATGAGTCCGATAACTAAGGAGATATCCACCTTTAGGGCAAAATGTGTGTGAGGCCCAGCTGCACACTGTCGCCGGCCCCTTGGCCCGGAGGGCTTCCTTGTTGTGCATCTTACTGAGTCTCCTGGGGTTGCAGGCAGGCCTGCGGCAGGACTCACAGCAGCGGAAATGGGTCCCTGCCACAAGGAAACTTCTGTCCAGTCCTAGCAGGCTAAACAACACCTGTCCAGGTATGAAACCCACACCTGTCCAGGTATGAAACCCAAAGCAAATCATGACTGAAAGGGGAAAGCTAAATAAAATTTAGCATCCTTTCCCTTTTAAGTGGTTTATAGTCTCATAATTGAATGTGTATACCCTCTACTTAGTCGGTCACACCAGAACCTTTCCAGATGATCCAACGCAGGTGTGAAAACCCATCATTGCCTCTGGCCTTGCAGTGAAAGGAATCGGAGCCTAATTACATTGTCTCAGGTACACCAGCTGGTCTGAGCAGATTCTGCATCATCTCTCTGTCTGCATGGATTTTCACATGAATCTGCTGCCTTGAAAGAGCCTAGAATCTGTGTCTCCAGCAACTGTTGTGCCCACCCCCCTCCCTGGGGTGAGGGATGAGGACAGGACGAGACCACTGAATGAAGACAGGAAACGCAGACTCAGCAAAAAGACGCATTTTTTCAAGCCCAGTCTCATTATTTAGTTACCAGTACGTGCAAAGGGAACACATAATCGTGTGTTGCTGCTGTTGGTCACAGTCTCCCAACCAAAACCCCGGTTTCACAGTGTGTCCAAGTGAGCATTACTGTCTTTTCCTCCCAATGTAACAATAGTGTTTGCTGCTGAAACAATGTAGCTGGAGGCAATGAAATCTGGAAAATGTGCTGCGTCCCTGTGGAGAGACCCTGACAATCTCGGCCCTGCCCCGCCACCCCATCCAGGCTGTCAGCCTCTTGCTGTCCGCACGCACACCCAGTTGTCTGCAGCCTCGAGATGCCCAGTCCAGAACCAGGTCAAGTGTGTGTGACAAACTCAGCCTGGCGGCTCAAACTGACATAAACTAACTGCTTCCTTGTCTCCTAAGCAGCCTCTTAAATCTACACCTGAATTTTGATGTAGTACTTTTCAGTGTTGGTATCTTCTGAAATTTTAAAAGTTACACTAAGAGTTTAATTAACTGAATAATTTCTCTTTACATTGTTGCTTGACTTTTAGGATCAAAAATTAAATGTCATGAATGTTCGATGAGACAAGTATCAGGTCCGTAAAACCGAAACAAAAACTTTGCACTTTTTGTCCCAGGTAACAACACCCAGCTCCTGCCCCTCTACCGCATCTCTTCAACGACACGCTTGCGTCCCACCCTCCTTTCACCTGCCTCCTTCTAAAACCTATTTTCTAAGCGGCTGAAAAATGAAAAAGAGTTAAAAGTATTTTCACTTCTTCTGGAGTAAGTAATTCTCTAGTAGCTTCTTGGTGCCTTTTCTAATTCCCCAGTGTACAAATTTCCTATTGTATTCACGCAAGAGTGCTTAAATACAAAACAGTTAAGTAATCCCCAGAGTGAAAATGCTAAACGAAGAGAGATGAAAAAGAGTGTTTTAACGGGAAGATTCTTAACACTGGCTATAGACACACACAACAGCACGGTGATGACCAGAGGGAAGGGGCAGGGGAGGTAAAAGAGGGTAAAGGAGATAAATGGTGATGGAAGGAGCCTTGACTTGGGGTAGTAGACACGCAGTATATACATCATATGTTACAGAACTGTACCTGAAGCCTGTATCATTTTATTAATCAATGTCACCCCGATAAATTAAATAAAAAATAAACTTAATATGTTACAGTATGACACAAAGATGTCAAGTGCTGTTTAAGCTGACATATCTAAATGCATGATTGATTCATTTAAATTTAAAAGTTCCGAAGTTTGCTTTAATTTCTAAAACTTAAAAATGTGGAGTGCCATGAATTCAAAAATTAAACCAAACTTGAAATGTCCAAAGCACAACATACGTAGCATGTGATCCAATGTCTTACCTTCATCACGAATTTCTGTAGGGGCAGAGAAAAAGAGAAAAAATATTAAATATATATTATTTCAAAGACTTATTTTAAAATATCCTTATCTATAAAGTTTTCTAAATGGAGTTATGGGAACAGTAACCATAGAGTAACATATTCATTGTGTTGTCAAAACAAAACCTACAGGCAGGTAGAGGCTGGAACAAGCAAACTCTGACATATGTACATTAGTTCTTCCTCTTTCTGTGAAAACTCACTGTTCCACTTTAATGCATGATTCAATTTACAACATATCTAAACACCAAAACAAAGATATAATCTTAAAATTAAACTCTGAAAATGCTTTTAAAACGTTTTCATTTCATCTTTTGCATACAATCACAGTGATACAAACGGAAACACAACTCATTTCAGTAAAAGCAGAGGATTAGAAACGGTAGGTCACGACCAACGTGCTGTGATGGAAATGACCTTGAGCAATTCCCCAGACACTACAGAATGTGATGTGAATTAAAAAAAAATCCACAAAACTTGTGTCTTGAAATGACGCAGCTTCTTCTCCTGATTTACAATAGCTCTTTTTCTTCTATAAAACATAGTATATGCATATATCCCTTTGCTTTTCTTTACATCCTTAAAGTTCCTCTGACCTACTCCTAGGCGACATACACAGATGAGAAAGAGCTCAGAAGGAAACGTGACATCACTTTTCCAAACTCAGGACTAACTAGTTTTACAGAAGACAGCACGTCTTCTGACCCAGACACTTACAGACACCACAACGGGTCCCCGGAACATAAACACATGACATGTATATGACTCAATGGCAATTCTACTGTGACTGACTGTTTTCATTTTCAATACTATAATTTTAAAGAATCATTTCATCTTAAGCTTAGAAAAGGCAGGCTGCTCAGTCACACGTCTGAAACTGACGTCAGTGGTAAGGACATCAGGAGGTTGGTTACTCTCCGTGTTGAAACTGAACAATCATAGGCCTGCGTGTGATCCATAGTGAGGCAGAATATCTCCAAATGGAGAATTAGGAAAAATCATTTAACCCTTAAGGCGAAGAAAAACAGAACTCCCAACATTTTGCTACAGAACATGGTTTATAACAGATGCTTCTTCATGAGATTACATCGACCAGGTTTGGAGATTTTTCTTTCAGAAATGCTCTCAGTCTGACTCTGCCGGCTAGCCAGGCTGAATCACGTTGGAAGTGCACTGAGTAGAACACGGACGTGCAGTCACTGAGAATACGGAATGTCTATGGTGTGCATGACTGCAGGCAGAGTATGTCACAGGTGACAGTAAAACAGTGACTTCCAGCAATTAGCAAAGACCCGGACAGCCTTCTACGCAAGAAGGAAAAACAGCACATGCAAAAGATACATTACTTTCAAAAGATAGTCAACAACATGAAAGGATTACTTGTGGCTTTTTATATAAGCTACCTATCGGTCAAGTTCACGTAAGTAGTAGGTATTAACAAAGTTCTAACATGGTGAGATTTTCAAAAGAAGTCATTCAAGGACAAGAAAGCAAGATGCATTGAAACAAAGAAGACAAACACGTTATTTTAATCTCAATGTGAACAGCACATACGTATGATAAAGGGCAACAGAAAAAGAACAAAAATTCTTTAAAAGTTGATGCCATGATTGAAAAAAATGAAACCCATGCATAAAGTTAAATATTGAAGAAAACAGCCTCAATTTAAAGAGTATCATTTTATGCTCACAGTTAGTGTAATGAAGGAATTAATTATTTTATTGCCCTCATGAGAATTTCATCAGATAAGAGCCCACATTTCCATGGACCAGAACAGACGGCCCTGAAAACCCTAAAGGCTGTGAACACAAGCAGAGCCCAGGCGCTTCAGAGGCTCTGACCCGGCTTTCTGACTCAGAGGAATTCTAGGAGAATCCATCATTTTAGGCTAAAACTGCAAATGGCTTTTTTTTTCACTCAACGTCTCAGTGTAGTTTAGTTACTTCGAAAGTGGCAGGTCAGATGAAGCCTTAAATGTGAGCAAGAGCTGGGGGCGCAAGCCCCAATGTGCAACATCAGCATGAAAACGAGAAAGAAGCATGCTTCAGGTTGAACTCAAGCACAGGTGGCCCTGAGCGTCTGGGGGTGACACAAAGGGCCTGTGCCATGTGACCTGGCAGATCTGAAGGGCCCCAAACACTGTCTTAGCATATGCAAATATTTATGAGAAGAAAAATCGAGTAGCAATGCTTCATTCTGAAACTTGCAGTCAAACACGACACACTAATTGTATTCCACCTGCTGCTGCCACAAAGAAACAGTAACTCGGGGAATGTAAAAAGCTCCTCCACTGTAACTACGCCTTTCAGTCCAACCCTGGAGATTTGCACCTGTTACTTCAGTGTCATGAAATCACAAGTCATTAAAACGTTAATACTCTGTACATGGATTTGTCTTAGAAGTAATTTTTGTGGGTTAGTTTTAGGGTAAGGATAAGGGTAAGAGTTACGGTGAAGTTAGCGCCATAATTGGCGTGAACATTAATGTCTTTAGAATGAAGGTGCGATGTGAAATTAGAACAAAGGTCAGGGTGAGCTTGCAAGTTCAGGTGAAAGTGAGGCCGCAAGTTCGGACAACAACTAGGCAAGGGCAAGTTAGGGTAGAGTGAGGTTCACGGTCAGGTTCATCGTGAGGTTCAGAAACACACTGAGCAGAAAGGGGAGGGTGTGGTGCGGGGGATGGTTTGGTGAGGACACGGGTGTGGTTTAGACAAGGTTTTAACGAACCTTTACTGAAATGTCATCTCAAAAACTATTCTCAGAAAAGAAATGAGCCACAAAGAGACAAGGCATACATTTGGGGACTATGAGAAAGAGTGACCAAACATGGCAACCAAACAGACCGGGGCGAGGCTCTGGCTCAGGAGCCCCAATGCAAACGCCCAACCTCGCACATAGAGCGCCCGTCACATTTTAGTCTCTTTTGTCATCTGTCCTCTCCACGTATCAAGGTGCCAGGGTTCTCCTTAGTCTTCCAGCTGATCACCTCTCCTTACGAGTGGGGATGACCTGTTAGACTTCATTATGTTGAGAAAAGAAGTCATTTCACCACCAAAGACCTGGGTTTGTTGGTGGCTATTTTAAATTAACAATGACTAATGATGCTCCCAACCAATTTTAGAGGACAAAAGAAATTGAAAATTTACTTCAAGCTCCAAGCACCTGCCAACACACACTATCCAACAGTATATCTGGATATACATTTGTGGAAAACCTCAACTATTTCTCTTATGATAAAAATGTCCCTGTATGTGCTTCATTTGCTAGGGTTCCCCACTGAAAGTACCCAGGCCTGCACTGTTGACACACATGTTGGTGGCAGCCCCAAAGCCTCTAGAAGTTGGGCCACCAGCCCTGACGGGGCAACTGTTCCCTAAACAAGCAATGGTATAAGTAATGACAGCCCATGGCAATTCCCCTCACCACCAGCACTGCACACGGGAGTCCTTTATTTTTAAATTTATTTTTTTGAGAGAGAGAAACATTTTTTTTCCCATTTATGTATGCATTCATTGGTTGCTTCTTGTATGTGCCCTGATTGGCAATCAAACCCACAACCTTGGCGTGTCAGGATGATGCTCTAACCAACTAAGCTTCCTTGGTCAGGGTTAAAAAGAATTCACAATATTTGGGGACCAGACTGGTAGCAACTGTTGTCTTTTCCCAGCTGTCAATAACCGTGTACAGACAGTGTTTAAGTAGACTGCCTCTGCTTTTGAGTGCACTGTATAATTACCTAGTTCTCTTTCAAAGGATAAAGGAAAAATGCATCTGATAGCTACCACAAATCCCCAAATTTTACCCCTGTGAACATGTTTGTCAATCACTCAGCTGCATAAATGTAGGAATAAGAACGCTACCTAGGGCTTTCTTCTGTTCCATTTCTCTCAAGAGAGAATTCCTAGAAGTTGGAAGCAGCAAACCGACCCCCACAGGACATGTGGGTAATACTGACTTGAGGACACTCAGGTCACCGCCTACATGTAAAAAAGCCTCTGTATCAGGACATGGAAGATTCTGTTGTCTATTTCTTAAGCCATTTCTAACATGAGTGGATCTTAATGACATAAAAGCACTTCACAGATCTCACGTAATAGTGGCATGAGAAAATACACTATTCTTTAGCACTACTAGTGATTTAGGAATATTTGAAAGGATTTTGTGTTTTAACAATTCCAACAGCATCAGTGTCACTTTAAAGAGAGTAAGTAATCGTGCGACAGGCGTCACTCAGCCCATCGACAAAGCTCCACAGACCACAGTGTCACATCCCCTGTTGTCCCCAGCTTTCCCGGGGCCTGCAAACCCAGGCCTCATGTTAGAAACCGACGCTACAGGTCAGGTGTGCGACAGGGCTGCAGGCAGGAAGACATGAACATGACAGTTGGTCACTTCTGAATCTGGGACTCATGAATGTTATTCTCTCTCGAAGTGTGAGGAGCAGGACTCAATCATTCAATACACTGAGCCACAAGATATTCAAAAAGACACTGGCAGGGCGGGGGGTGGGGTGGCAGGGCGGAAAAAGACAGGTTTATCAAGGTGGACTGATTGAATCTTGATGAAGTTATCCCGAACGATGGTGTCAGAAAACTTATAAAGAAGCCATCTAAATTTCCACATGTAGTTAAACTGCATAAGGCTCCTAAAAGTCTTTACCTGGGGTTGTTAGATGCACCCCAGACAAGCAAGTGTAACAGATTATAAAAATGGGACACCTGTCTCAGAACCGAGCAGTGGCAAATACTGTCACATCCCAACTGCATGTGAGACCCGCCGAATAGGGAGCCAAAGGGCTGGCTGACAACCCACTACCGTCCTGCGGGCCTACCTCTACAGTTGGAAGAGGTCAGAGAGCAGAAGTGGTTTCCTACAGACAGGTGTTGACAGGCTGGAGCCCTGCTTCCTCCCCCAGACTGTCCTCACCTCCATCCCCTCTAGCCAATGAGGAGGTGTGGCTGGGAGAGACCAGTGTCCCTGGGAGCTGGGACACCACAGACTGGCAACCGTGATGGCTTACAGATGGAGTGGCAGGACACTGGCTGCAGTGGCCTGTGACACAAAGTGGAGGGATCTGGCAGTGACTACACAGAGCCTACCTACCATGTCCTCAGTAACACCCTGAGGCCAGGCACCAGCATGCAGTCACCATGGACCCTCGAGGGGATGCAGCAAGGTGACCGCAGGCCAGATTTCTGGTGCCAGGAGCTCCCCACAATACTTCGCAAATGTCCACCAAGAAAGTCAGCTTTAAACACCTGACAAGCCAGGTGAATGACACTCTCATTACTTTCTCTGCTCCCAGGCTCAGGGCTGGGCATCGAGCAGGGGTGGAGGGAGGAGGGCAGGGAAAGCCGCCCCACACCCCTCCCCTGCAGGCCTCCTGCCTGGAGAGGCCTGGGCTACAGGACAAGGTAACTTAAGTCCAGATTCTCCTTTCACACAGGGGTGGGCATTTTCATTACTGAAATGACACTGCGACTTGAAATGACAGGGGGCATTTCACTGTCTACATGAAAGGCCCCAGGACCCTTCCTAAATAACCAGGGGGGAGAGGAGAACCCAGCCCACAGAGCAGGAAAGTAGGCAGCATGCAAGCTGTGCTCTGTCACCTCCAAGTGTAGAGACAGGCAACAGATTCCACCTGCGGCTTCCCCTTGCCCTCGCCCTGGCTCCTTAACAGAGGAGGGAACCACACAGCAGTAACCGAACTTGACCACGTCACAGGGTTTGTCACATTGCTGGTCCCCAAACGTGGTCTCCAGGCCTTCTTCATGACACAGCAGTCTCCTTCACTTTTCAAGATCATACAGATACACGTAACAGCCTTTTCCACAGTATGTGGAAAACATAAGCACTAAGCAGTGGGTTTTAATTTTCTTCCATTCAGATGAAACAAACAAAGACCTTACAAGGTTTTTTTAATTTTTTTTTCACATTATTTTATTGTTGTTCAAGTACAGTTGTCTCCATTTCCCCACCACCAATCCCCCTCACCCAGCCCTCCCCACTTCCCACCCCCGATCCTAACCCCCTTTGGTTTTGTCCATGTGTCCCTTATAGATGTTCCTGAAAACCCTTCCCTCTTTTCCTCTCATTATCCCCTCCCACCTCCCCTCTGGTTACTGTCTGTTTGTTCTTAATTTCAATGTCTCTGGTTATATTTTGTTAGCTTGTTTGTTTTGTTGAGTAGGTTCCACTTATAGGTGAGATCATATGGTATTCGTCTTTCATCGTCTGGCTTATTTCACTGAATGGAACAAGTTCTAAGCAGAGACCTGTTCATACCTCTTCATTACAACACAGACATTTTGAAAACCGATACTACAAGCCACATCGGGAAGCCTCACAAAAAGATTACTGGCAACGGCACATGTGCACACGTTTAGATCACAATTTCTTTGAAAATCCATAAAAACACATACCCATGTCTCCACATCAACTTTCTGCAGAAAGAAAAAGCCAAAATAAGTAACAAGCAAGCAAATACCTGCAACGTTTCAATTACTGTCACTTAAATAAACTGAAATTGTGGTCCCTGTACCAAAATCTCCTTCTAGTTTCTGAAGGATGAGCAACACCATTCACACTTTTAATTAATAATGTTTAATCTCCTGAAAAAAATCTCAATTAATTAGTACTCAGAACTTCAAAAGGCATTAGGCTGGAGATGCAGTAGGTGCAGGAAGTAAAATAATCCAATCCAGTCAAGGGAAACTAGAATATTTATGTGATTCTCAAACCGAACAGGCTTCCTGGTTTAGGAACCACCATTTCCCCCTAAGAACCTACGTAATAAAAAGGTCCATTTAGAAATACAACACCTAACTACAAATCTCCTGTGAAATAAATGTGAAATGTCCCTCACACCAATCCTTACACTGTAGCATTACGTAACATTTCACACCACGACAAAAAGCACACCTTAGTGGAAGTCTCCGCCACAGCTAAGGATCTCCACACTCAAGAAGCAAGCTCCTGGAAGCAACTAGGCATAAAATGCAACGTACAGAGTGATTACTTTTAAAATACTGTGAAATGATAGGAAAATATCCACTTAAATGCACAGGGGACTTGTATGTTTGGTTCAACAGGATACTTCGAGCACTTTGGTTCCTTTAGTAATTTATTTAGTCCTCAGAAAGACCTGTTCTGAGTCTACCACCAACCTCTCAATCTAAAAACACACAATTATAATTTAAGAACAATTTACAGAATGGAAAAGCCCAGTTTTCACACACCTTTTAAAGATATTCAGCAACTGTGTAAAGTTCAAGCCCTCGCTTTAAATACTGACTCACTGGAGTTATGGACCTATGCCTTTCGACACTGCGGCACAGGGAAGACTTAGTCCTGTCTAGTGCAGTGCAGTTATCATTCACTCTTCTTCCTTCAAAAGGACAAATTCTCTTTTTTAAGATTTTATTTATTTATTTTTAGAGAGAGGAAATGGGAGGGAGAAAGAGAGGGAGAAAAACATCAACATGTGGTTGCCTCTCACACACTCCCTACTGGGGACCTGGCCCACAACCCAGGCATGTGCCCGGACTGGGAATTGAACTGGCAACCCTTTGGTTCACAGGCTAGCACTCAATCCACTGAGCTACAGCTACACCAACCAGGGCCAAATAGAAAAAAGTCTTATATTTATGATTTACTCTCTCCCCCAAACCAAAGAAAACAAACTCAAGGGAATATGAAATAATTTCCTTCTCATATGTATCAGGAAAACAGGATATGTTGTACTTTTAAAGATTTCAATGATTAACAAAGACATTACTTTATCCCATCATTATTTTCACTACTAAATATTAAATATTCACTCACACACATACGCACACTTGCATCAGTGCAAAGATAAAGTGTTGTGGGATTTTCCTAGAAGAAAAGGAACTTGTAATCAAGACTCACATTACTAATATCAGTAACAGAAATTCTTTAATGATCTGTATCATGAAAGAGAAAACGGTTTAAGTAGCCAGAAAGTAGCAATAATATAACAGAACCAATCTCCAAATGCTCCCCAAGAAGACTTAGCAACAGTATGTGCTGGGTGGATTCTCGGCTAAACATACAAGAAA
>VMDR010007087.1:0-42190 GCA_007922815.1 Macrotus californicus | reverse complement strand
CCTGTTGCCCCCGCATCCTCACCCATATTTGATGTTGTCGGTGTTCCTGGTGTAGGCCATTCTCGTGTGTGTCTAGAGGTAGCTCGTTACTTTGATTTGCATTTCTCTGAGGGCATGTGACATGGAGCATCTTGTCATGGCTCATTTGCATTCTGTGTATGTCTTTGCTGAGGTGTCTATTAAGGTCTTTGGCCCATTATTTTAATCAGGTTTTTGTTTCCTTATTGTTGGATTTTAACTGATCTTTGTGTGGTTTTGGATGACAGTCCTTTATTAGATGTGTCTTTGGCAAATATTTTCTCCTTGACAGTGTCTTTTCCTAGAATAGAAACTTGCTATTTTATTTTATTATTTTTTACTTTATTTTTAGAGAGATGGGAATGGAGGGAGAAAGAGAGGGAAACATCAGTGTATGAACATCAGTGTATGGTAGATACGTCAACCGGTTGCCTCTCACACGCCCCCAACTGGGGACCTGGCCCACAACCCAAGTATGCGCCCTTACTGGGAATTGAACCCTCAACCCTTTGGTTCACAGGCCAGAGCTCTATCCACTGAGCCACACCATCCTGGGCAGAAGCTTGGAATTTTAACAAAGTCAAGCTTATCACTTCCCTTTCCTTGATTGTATCTTTGATTTTGTACCAAGAAGGTCATCTGTGCTCAAGGTAGATGTTGATTTTTCAAAATCTCCTTGTTTTCCCTTAATTATCTGTGCTTTTGTAGATTTTTCACTTTGTCAGCTCTGTGCTGTCTCTGTGTTCTAACACCCTGTTGTTATTTTTCAGGTCCCACATCACCTTGTTGACACTGGGCCTGTGTGTGAGGGAAGATTTTTGTTTTTTTCTTTTTAAATAGTCTTGGTCTTCTGTCTTGCTCCATGAAAATTCCTTGCTTGTTTCGGTCTCTTCCATGCAGCTTCTTAAAGGAAGATAGGGCATGGCTTTTGGGCGTTCTCTGTAGAGCCCTGCTTTGAGTAGGATTAATTGCAGTTAAGCTGTTCTGTTCCTACATGTGCCTTGTGGTTGCTGGGTGCCTGTTCAGTTAGACAGTGGGTGTTTGTGTTACTGTGGACCAAGAGTCACTTACATGAATGAAACTCACTTCTGGCTGTCATTTTAAGGATTCAGCCTTGCATCTTAATCTGGCCAAGAGTGATCTAAATTGAATTTCACTGGTTGCACCTCCGGGTCTCTGGGTCTCCTATGCCTCCCCATAGAGTACACCACATCCCTCTCTTTCCCGTAGGGCATAAGCCCTCACTCCCCTCTGCCTGGAGAGTCTAGTCAGAGCCCTTCGCTCTGCTGTGGGGCTAAAAACAAGGGTGAGGATGCAGTCAGACCCCGCCACACTGCACTACCTGCGTCCCTTTTCTTTCTGTCCCATGTGGGTCAGTCATTGCTTTGTGTATCAGTGGTGATTTCAAGAATGAAATGTTTGTTTATTAATCTGTGTTCCATAATTTTTCACCCTCTGTATTTAGGAAAAGCTTGCTGTTTGCAGAAAAGGAAATGTCACAGTAAAGACCATTTTAAATTTTAAAATTCAATTTTTTGAATAGGTAATATTGTCCAAAACAAAAAACAATTAAGAAGTGTCAAGTGCTTTGAAGCTAGTTTGGAAAGGGTCCTACTGGGCATGTCAGGTACTATTTGAAGCATCATATTTACAATGGGGCAGCTGGTTCTGACCCATTGAGTGAAAGAAGAATGTGTGAGTTCACACCTGTGTCGATACCTGGAGCAGGAAAGGTGGTTTCTTACAGTAGAGTGCTAACAACAGAAAGGAACGGCTAGGAAAAGCACCGTTTGACAGGCCGTTGCCCATTGTCAGGATGCTGCGACCAGAGAGGATGGGTGTTTAATGAGCTGAATGTACACATTGTCATTCAATGCTCAGGTGAAGAGAACTGGAGAGGCCTACTGACTCCACCTGAGCTTGTCATCAGGGTGTCAGGGGCAGTGGGGATCTGGACATAGCCCCTAGGCAGGTTCAGCGGGGTGTGCCTGCACTAAGCCCATAGGATATCCTTCACTGACCTCTGACTCAGCAATATCTGTTCACAGTTTAAAGACTGAAGCTCTTGGTTACTTCTGGGGGCAGGTTCATCAGCATTTGAGAAAGTGACCATTTTTTCTTCTTTGGAATAGAAGTTGAAGAATAAAAGTGCTGCAGCTTAGAAAGGCCAGGCCTGAGCAGGTCTCGTGCCCTCTGGGCCTTCTGGGACTGAGAACACACTCTTGCCAGCCAACGGCCTCCTGTCCCTGCCTGCCTGCTCTTGGACCTTGGGGAGCAGTTGGCTGGATGATGTCCCAGTGATTTT
Source organism: Macrotus californicus (assembly GCA_007922815.1). Classification (NCBI taxonomy): domain Eukaryota; kingdom Metazoa; phylum Chordata; class Mammalia; order Chiroptera; family Phyllostomidae; genus Macrotus; species Macrotus californicus. The sequence goes on along the minus strand of VMDR010007087.1, from coordinate 39,867 downwards.
ACTCTGCTGAGTGAGGGGAGCCTTGGGTGAGACTATGGCCTGGACATGGCACAGATGTTCTCACACAAGTGTGTTGACACACCACACGGGCGCCCTCCTCCTCCGCTGGTGGGAAGGAGTCCCCCTGGCAGTGCTGCCCTGGGGGTCCTTGCTGTGCCTTGAACTCAGTGCCCAGGTGTTGTAGGTCCTAATGGCCTGCCTGTGGAGTTTGTTGAAAAGGATTGGTTTCTGGTTTGTTGGGAGCTGGGAGGCTAGCTCCCTGTGCATTTGTTGTCATCTTGAACATGGGCTATGTTTCACTGGGGTTTGGTGGGGCAATTGAAAGACACCGTGGGTCCTTAGTTTGGTTGTTTTCAGCCCCTTTGAAAAGTTCTGTTAGATTGGAGAGGACCTGGCATTCCTTGAAAGCCATGAATGTCAGATGGTAAATGTCAGCCCTGTTCCTAAGATTGCCAGGCTCTCCTTTCTAAGGAGTATCAGGGGGAGGTAAATTGAGAGGCCTGGCAGGCAGGACTATTTCTGTAGCTTGGGAACTGGAATTTCTTTAGCTTCTGTCCTGTGAGTTTTCAGGAGAAAGCAGGATGTTTGTCTCTTTGTCCATGGTAGGAAGGTGGGTAGTCTCTGAGCTGCTCCTGTGCTGCTAACCCTGGGTAGCACAGAAAGAGACCTGGGGACCCCTTCCTTGTCTCTGCAGGTTTCTCTGGCCAGTGTGTCTCCCTCTAGTCTACAGCATGGGGAATATCTTTGCAAACCTCTTTAAGGGCCTTTTTGGCAAAAAAGAAATGCGCATTCTGATGGTGGGCCTGGATGCTGCAGGGAAGACCACCATCCTGTACAAACTGAAGTTGGGTGAGATCGTGACCACTATCCCCACAATCGGTGAGGAGGCCAGGCCACTGGGGGCTGTGGGAGGATGCGGTGGCTGCTGGGGGGGTCTTGGTTCACACTGGGCCATGCTCCTTCAGGTTTCAACGTGGAAACTGTGGAGTACAAGAACATCAGCTTCACTGTGTGGGACGTGGGCGGTCAGGACAAGATCCGGCCTCTGTGGCGCCACTACTTCCAGAACACACAAGGTGAGGGGGCGTGGCTTGTGGGAGAGGTCTAGAGTCCTTGGCACCTTCACTGACGTCTCCTCCTCGGCAGGTCTCATCTTTGTAGTTGACAGCAACGACCGAGAGCGTGTCAACGAGGCCCGAGAGGAGCTCATGCGGATGCTGGCGGAGGACGAGCTCAGGGATGCTGTCCTGCTCGTGTTCGCAAACAAGCAGGTATGCGCTTGTGTGTGGCTAAGCCACCCCAAGGGGCTGGAGGTCTGAAGGGATCACAGATCAGGTGTGGGAGGGTGGTCCCTAGTCTTCCTGATGATTCATGGTGGCCATGCCACTCTGCCCCTCCCACCAGGACCTCCCCAATGCCATGAATGCAGCCGAGATCACGGACAAGCTGGGCCTGCACTCTCTGCGCCACAGGAACTGGTACATTCAGGCGACCTGTGCCACCAGTGGGGACGGGCTCTATGAGGGACTGGACTGGCTGTCCAATCAGCTCCGGAACCAGAAGTGAGCTACACTCTTCTCTCCCTTCTCACTCCCTCCTTCACCCTCGCTTTTCCTCTCATGTGGCAGCCGTGCCCCTGTGGTGTGAGTGCCAGAAGCTGTCTCCATGGTCGGTCCCAGTGTGCTTCACCATGCTGTACATGTGCAGATGCAGCCTGCAACCGGGTTTTTATTTAATGTAAATAGTTCTTGTTTCCAATGAGGCAGTTTCTGGTACTCCTATGCAATATGACTCAGCTTTTTTTATTGTAAAATGAGAATCAACCCACTGTCTAGTACTGAGAAGGGATTTTAGGCACAGGGCCTCTAGGAGTCGCTGTCAGATCAGTCCAATGTTCCTCCTCTGTCTGGACTTTAGATCTGTGTTGAGATCCATTTTGATGGTTGGTTTTTAACCCAAACTCAGTGCATTTTTTAAAATAGTTAAAATAGACAAAGAGACACTTGAACACAGAAGGGAGAAATGTGCCTAGTGTAGGTTCTGCAGTAATGGCTTGAGTCCAGTCTACCCATGGTCTCTTTCCCCTCTGGAGCATGTGGTGGGCAGAACCAGCCACAAAACATTCTGCATGGTCACTTATGGTCCCTGAATGGCTGTCTCGCTGGGACTTCCGCATCCCATAGCATTTGCTTGTATCTGTGCTTACACCACTGTCGCAGGGAAGGGCTGGGGCTGTAGCCACCACTGACGGACCCCTCGGAGGGACCCCAGCCTTCCCTTGGATTGGTGTAGGTGCTTTGGCAGGACCACCCTGGCAGAGCAGGAGCCCCTCTGTGCTCCCCATGCACTCTCACTCGCTCCAGGTTGTCTGGGTCTCACGAGTAGGAGCATGGACATGTGACCTGTCATCTTAGAGCCCAGCTCCTCAGAGCCCCTGTCCACCTGTGCTTTCACTCCCTCAGCCTGCAAGGGTCAAGTCTGACATCAAAATCAACAACCTCTACTTTTTTCTTTTGTATTTTGATAAACACTGAAGAAGCTGGAGCTGTTAAACTTTATCTTGGGGGAAAACCTCAGAACTGGTTTATCTGGTGTTGTGGAACCTCTTACTGCTTTCAATACACAATTAGTAATCAACTGTTTTTGTATACTTGTTTTCAGTTTTCATTTCGACAAAACAAGCACTGTAATTATTAGCTATTAGAATAAAATCTCTTAACTATTTCATGGCTTTCCAGTGCATGGGTGCCGCTGACCAAGGCTGCCTTCTGGGTCATGGGCAGGAATGGTTTAGGGAGTGTGGCCACCCCTGATCAGCTCCTGACCCCTGGGGCAGGTATGGCTGAGGGAGGCACTGTGGGGGACTTCCTCATTGGTCTCTCTCCACTAGCAATCCAGTCCTGGTCCTGGTCTAGTTAGTGATGCCGGCTGAGAGGACCAGCAAGGTCCCCGTGTGGGGTATGTCCGATGGGCCAGGGCCTGGGATCATCTGCGGAGGCATCCCTAGGAGAGACAGGAACCCTTGGCCTAGTTCTATATCTTTGCCTGGGGAGGCTTTGCCACAGTGCACACCTGTGCCCATTTGGGTGCTGTGGGCCCCCTACCAGTTCTTTGGGGGCTGTCCCTCTGACTTGGGAGCCCTTTTGGGCCCACCTACCTGGCCAAGCCAAGGTCCAGGTAGCCATCCAACCCTTGTGTGGCCAATCCTCTGCCATTTCCAGCCTGAGATAATAGCCTAACAGGTTGAGAAACAGGGCTCTGAAGACAGAATAATCTTTACTTTTTATGTCTTTAAAAATTAGGGGCAAATTGAATATATTTCATAATAATGAATCCATCTTGGGTTTTGTCTTTACTCCAATGCGATTACAAGTTTTCATTTCTTCTGGGGACAAGGTCATGAATGGCTGCAGGCATACTTTCCAGCAGAGGAGCTGGAGTGGGGAGGGGAGGTACACCTGGAGTTCTGTCCTGCCTGGAAGGAGCAGAGCAGACTCAGCAGGCAAATAAATAGGGAGGCATGGAATGGGGGCAGGAGGTACCTGTGGCTAAGGAATATGGGTGTCTGTTGGTACAAGGCCACCTCCACCACATACCCACCAGTGAGAAGCACCCACCCTGGCCACCTTTTCCCCCTGCACTCATTTATTTCAGCAAAGCCCTGCCACTGAGCCATTTCTGGTTCCTCTACCTTCTCTGCTGGCCACCAGGAGTCCCCCCGTTGGGTCTCAGGTCCTGCTGGAACCCAAGGGATTCACCTCATTTTCACACATCAGTTTGTATTGGAACACTGTGACCTTCAGTTTAAAATAACTTGACTGCCAGCCTGTGAACAAAGTGGTCGCCGGTTCGATTCTCAGTCAGGGCACATGTCTGGGTTGTGGGCCCTGGTTCCCAGTTGGGTGTGTGCAAGAGGCAACCATACATCGATGTTCTCTCCCTCCCTTCCCCTCTAAAATATTTTATTTTTTTTGTTTAGTTTTTAAGGTAAGTCAACACAAAGAAAAGCAGAAGTAGCAGTATTTGGAGCCTAAGGCAGGTGGACCTCCTGGGCAGATGTATTCTCCCTGGTGGGCCTGGGGTCATCTGGGGCTGAGGCGATACTTTGCCTGCTTACATAGGGACCTGGTAGGGCCCCACAAGCCTTCCCTCCAGTTCCCTGGCAGGGCACAAGCTCCAAGGCTTCACTGAGGACAGGGCCTGTCTGACGTGGGCAGGGTCCTGGTGCACTGAGCCTCCGTCAGGCCCTCTGGGAAACCAAGGAAGGCCCAGTGTGAGGGGCCACTTAACCACTTGGCCTAGCCCCACAGGCAAGTTGCTGTACATGGCAGGAGCCAGGGACAGCAAAGGAGGCTGCCTGGTCCTATGCTCCTTTTTTCCTTTCTTGTGCTTATTTTTCCTGTTCTTGTGACTCTCAAGGCTGTGAGTTGGGGATACACAGAATGCCGGCCAGGGTTTACCACAATAGCCACTGACCACACGGCTGCTTCACCAAGTGAAGTTCCTCGGTACCACACATGGCCAGCTGTAGGTATATAGTAGGTGGCTCAAATAGGGCCTTCCCATCCAGGCAGAAAAATTCGTGGGACCTTCTCAAGGCCCCTTCCAGCACAGCCACTGCCAGGTAGTACGCCCTCTTGCAACCCTCCCCCCTCATTTGGCCTCTAGGTGGCTACTGCTCCAGAGGCCCCTAGAGTGGTAGAGGGGAGGGCACCTCACACATGTGGCCCCATGCACCTGGCAACTCACGCCATTGGGCTGCCTGACTTACGGGCTCACAACCTAGGGAGGCTCCCAAGAAGAAAAAGGGGTCTCGGGAAGGGAACATCACTGACCCAAGGAGTCAGCAGACCTGCAGAGAGCCCTGGGTCCAGGGCCCTCAGCCAGTCCTTACCTGGGCTCCGCCTTTTGCTCCTGGCCTTGGCTTCTTCCGGGCGCGAAGGCACCTGGCCAGTTGCTCTCCTCACGCAGGGGTGTCGAGGGAGCCACTGTTTGGGGAGTACAGGGTCCCCCCAACTGGAGAACCAGCCCCAGTTTCCTGGGCCAGGAAGCTGGGAGAGCCTCCAAGGGGAAATGGCCCATTCTGCATCCTCAACACAAAGAGGAGCTCAGGCGCCACCGTCCCCTGTCCTCCGTCCCCCATGAGATCCCAGCACATTTTCCCTCCGCTCGCTGGTCTGCACGTCACCTAGGCTAGAGCCGAACGTCGAGTGAGAACGCCAGCCATCTCTGGGTACCCTGGTCTTATCGCTTCTGTGTCACACACTGCAACGTCATGCCTGCACCAACCAACCCCATGTTGCCATGCGTGCCTGCAAACCGCTCCTTACGTGTCCCAGTCCCACTCGGCTGTGGTCTTAGCCCTGCACTGCAGCACTTCCCCTCCCTAAGCCGCCCCGGAAAGGACCAAAGCTGGACCCATGTGCTGGTTGGGACAACAACCATTAGAAGTCACATTGTGTGGTGATGCCGGGATATAGGGCAGTGCCCAAAAGTCACCATCCCCCGTGTGCTGTGTGCGAGGGCCCGCAGACAGGTGCTCCCGAGGAAGAGCTGGTGAGGAGTCTCCTGTAGCACCAAGGTTCCCACTGTCACATCCGCAGCAGTGGGAGCTGGGGGCAGCAACAGCACTGGGACCCTGTCGTCACGGGGTGTGAGGGGTGTGGCGTGGATGTGCTTGGTCCAGTGGTCTGGAAGAACGTCTGCCCACGTGCTGGCACATGGCACTCATTGCTGATGGTTCAGCGTACTCGTTGTCATTGGACAAGTGCTCCCTGCCTGTCGCAGACCAGACTCCATCCATGACAGTGGTACAATGAATGCAGGATCCACTCCGTAGGGTGGCTGCAGATCTAGGACTCGCAACAGGGTGTCCCCCAGTGTTGTCATTTGTGTGGGTTCTCTTACAGGATGCTGCCCTAGGGCATATCCCACTTACGTGGCCTGTAGGTACTCAAGTGGGGAGGGCAATGAAGAGGTCTCTACCTGCTCTCCTGACTCACCCCCCGACTCTCTCACTAGCCCATGTGGGGGCTTCCACAGTGGGAGTCAACAGGGTTTGAGCCCCAACTGCTAAGTCAGGTTTGAGCCTCGGTTCCCTCACACAGGAGCTTCAGACCTGCTCCTGCACCTGCTCAGGGGCCTCTAGCGCGTGGACAAGTCCACAAAGCCATAGGCGAGCCTCTATGCAGTCTCAGCTTTGGTGTAGAGGGAAGCGTGTTGTGGGATGCATGGGTCCAGGGGGTGTGAAGGAAGCACTGGGGAGCAGCAGGGTCAGCTCAGCCTGCTCCAACTCCCCCCACCACCTGGGAAGGCCCAACTGTTGTCTGGATACTGGGGGTAACCAGTGTTAGTGGCTTTTTAGGAAAGGAGGGGTAGAGAAGAGGGGGAGGGTCAATAGGAAGGGCACCTACCTTTATGGAACACAGACAGGACTCTGCTTGACCACTCTCAGGCTGCCCAGATCTCTCCAACTACACCTTGGGCCTCTAGGTCCATCTCTATGCCGTCAGTTCTCGGCAAAAACCTCCACCCTCCATATCTAGTTGGGCTCCCCATGCCCAAAAGTTTGATTGCCTACCTGCCTTCAGCAGCAGTCACATTAGGTGGATTTAGCCAGACACCTCCCCCTGCCAGTACTCTTAGTATATCCCATCACTGACCCCACTCTGCTCCTGGCACAGATCCCCACTTTCCCATGCAATATGCAGCCTCTTCCCCTAGTACACCCACCTCTACAACCCTACTCTTGAGTAAGGTCTGCCTTGTCATCTTCAACAGGTGTCACGAGTAAACTTGGCCCTGAACAGTGAGTGCAGACACTGTCGCACAGTGTCCCCAGAGATGAGTGATAAACAGTGAACTGGGGCAGCAGCTGGAGGAATGAGAGATCCAGGGACACTGCCCAGGTAGGAATGTCCCTGAGCAGGCCAAAAGGCTGGCAGGCCCTGGAGGGCAGTTGCCAAAATAGCTGCACATGGCTGGCTGCGTGCTCAGCAGACCCAGGAGGAGGACTATAAGCTAGGAGTCCAAGGTGGGTGCTCAGCCCAGCATCCCTCCCCGTGAGCTGCCATCAGAGGCAGGGTCATGTCCCACAGGCTTCTGCCTGCCTGGTTGTGCCTGGAATGCCCTCCGCACAACCTGTGTGTATGGCAATGTTCTACCACAGGCCTTCAGATTTATGAGAAAGAACCTGAGAGCTAGGGTCCCGTGATCAACCCACAGCACAGGACAAGATGCAGCCCCAGGCCTGGGCCAAGTCAGCTGCTTGTGTAAAGGTTGGTGATTGTTCCCTCAGGTCTTGCAGAATGCCCATCCTGTCAGTGTGAAACCTACCCTTTGGCCAGAAGGTGGCAGTCCATTGTAGCGTGTAGCTAAGACCTGAAGAGTTAGCAGTGGGGCTGCTCCCTTTGTTCCATGTCAGGAGGCACCTTCTCACTGCCTACGGGCACAGCTGGGGGACCCTCGAAGAGGGGCAGAGCAGGCCAGCCTCAGGCTAGGTGCCAGCATCCTTGGGTCCCACCTACTACTTCCCATGCTGTGTGCTGGCAGTAGGGGCTCGAGTCCAGGGTGGCTGTGTAGCAGCTGGCGCCTCCTGCAGTGACAGTTCATGTGCCCTCTGAGCCTCCTCCTAAAACTACAGCTTGACCCAATTCTAAGCCCTCCAGTGGGCTGTTTCAGAGAGCCCCCTCCACACGTTTGATAAAGAAAGACAAAGTGGATTTACAATCCTGATGCTCAATTTAAAGATGAATGCCCCTCTCCCTCTATAGCATCCTGAGCCAGGGCAGCTTGTGGGCATGGTCACTTTTTGGTCCAAAACTGCTTGTACCGTTCCAAGTCAAAGTCATCAAGAAGCTCTGGCTCCTTCTTCTTCCCTCGGAGATGGGCCTCACGTTTGCGGAACCGTGCCCGCCTCTCCTCTGGTGACAGGGCATCCAGGTCCATGGGCATCTGTGGAGGGAGGGTGTGCACTTGGTCAGGAAAAGGGACAAGGATGTCCTCCTGACCTCTACTTCTCCCTTTCCAAACATTTCCTCTTGTTTACCCAGGACATTGTTTGCTTGCTTGCTTGTTTGTTTTCACACAGCCTACTGCTGTCGTCTGATCTCGTGCAAGGAATTCCATGCCTTGCCCGCCCTCCCCTCCCCCGCCTAGCCCAGACCCGCACTCCAGGGAGGGGAGCTTACCACCAGCATTCGTCTGGGCTCCCGGTAGCGGATGTGAATGGTGGAGCCATCCTGCTTGACCAAGAGCACAGGGTAGAGGCGTGCATAGGCCTGTCTATGCACACGAGTGAGCGAGGCTCTGCTGCAGTCAGCCTGATAGGAGGACATGTGCAGGCAGCGGCCCACAGGGGCAGCCCCCATCACAACCTGCTGCCGCAGCAATCTGCAAATACACATGCTGGTCAGCCACAGGTGCCGAGGCCAGAGTGCCTGCCGAGACCAGCTTGGCCAGCTCCTGTGGGTGCCTACAGCAACCCTCTACGTCTGGGATGTGGTCAGAGCAGCTTGTACACGTCTGGGAAGAGGCCGAGGGGAGTGAGGATATGAGGTTTCCAGACTGCTAAGGACAGGTAGCTTAGGATAGCACTCTCGAGGAGTCTGGAGTCCTGAACATGAGCCCTAGAGCAGAAAGCTGCCTCTTAGAGGAGCATAGACCTGATGCTGTGCACTGAATGTTTATGTCCTCAAATTCACATGTTGAAGCACTAACCCCCAATAAAATGGCATTAAGAGCAGGGCCTTTTTGAAGTGATTAGGGTTACATGAGATCATGAAGGTAGGCCCCTGCATTGGGACTGGTGCCTTATAAAAAGAGACAGGAACTTGCTCTCTCTCTGCCCTGTGAGGACATGAAGAAGGTGGCTATCTTTGAACTAGGAAGAGGAACATCTCCAGGATCGCAGGGAACAAGGTACCTGGTCTGTGGCATTCTGTTGGGGCAACCTGAGCACACACGACCTGTGGAGCCCACTTGGTTCCAGACACGGCAGACACTCAAGACCTCCTGCACAGGGCAAAGCAGGTGCTCCAAGGTCCCTGCTGTGCCTCACCCCTGTCTTACCCACCTGGGGCCTTTCCTTGTGACCCCCAAATTCCCCCCAGCCTGGCTCTCCATACAACTTTGGATTCAGACCCACCCCATGCACTTCACTACAGACACCCAAGGCTGTGGGCCCATCTCCTCTGCTAGGCTTTAAAGGCCTGGTCACAAGAACCATAGCATATTTACTGTTAGGTCCGAGACCACCAGCTGAGCCAGTCCCTGCCTTCAGAAGTGAAGGACAGGAGAAAGGAGATGGTGGGCAGCTCCAGCACCAGAGAAGCCTGTGGTCAGCGTCAGGAGCCCAAGGCACAGTGAGAACCTGACTTGAGTGGGTTGAGGAAACTTCTGGAAGAGGATGGAGCCAACCCTTGAGAACGTGGGTATTCTCCCACTGGGAACATTATCGGTTCCCACATGAACCTTTCCCAGCCCTCCAGGGAACGCTGCAGCCAGAGTCCCTCTCCTGTGTTCACATTGACTCAGACTTCAAGTGCCACCTCTGTCTCCCCACATTCCACAGGAACAAGAAACCCGCCCTCGTTTCCTCCTCTGGCAACATTAACCACACTGTGCTTCCCATTTGGGGGAGGCAACGGAGCAAAGGGAATAGGCAGATACAGAGGTAGTTCCAGTGGGAACAGCAGGAAGGTCATGGCATTCTCCAGGGCTAGGCTGCAGGCTCTGAATAGGGAGCTACTGCCACCACTACCTGTTTGGTGCTAAGTAGTCAACATTGCTCCTATTCCCCGTCAGTACCCTGTCAAAGCTTCTGTACATGTGTACTAGTGTGTATTATCCAGATAAACACACTGGCTGGGGAGGCTTCCCTAAGAGCACGGCCTGGGGCTCTAGAGTTGACCTTCCTTTGGGTGGCCCTGTGTCAGCAACCCCAAGAAGCCTGGAAGGTTGTGCTTACCCAAGCATGGTGCCTGCAAATGTCATTCCTCCTGAGCACCACTGTGGCATGTGCAGGCTGAGGGTCAGTCACTGGCCCCGTGTGTCACCTGCTGAGCAAGAAGTCTTTTTAACAGGCAGGCTTTTCCACATAACTAGTCCTTGCCCAGTCCTAGCCAAGAAGAAAGCTACAGACCCAGTCACATCTCCTAGCAGGTGTGTTATTCCTAGGTCAATGGCACTCTCTCCCAGTAAGCTATCAAGCTCTCGGCCCAGACCTGGCATCAGAACCACCTGTGGAAGATCTGTGAACAGCAGATGCCCAGGTCCTACTCCCAAAGATCCTCACTCGGTCAGTGCGGGCAGGACCTGGGCCCATTTGGGTGAGTTACAGGAAGCTGCTCTGAGCGCAGAGGGCAACATGAACGGAGGCTGCTTAACACCATGTCGGCCAAGGTCATTTAGTTCTCACAGAGTCCAGCGACATAAGGGTCCCTGTGGCACGTGGAGGCAGCTGAGATCCAGGGTCAGTCTTAGTAAGCCCGGACTCGCAGGGAAAGGTCTGTGACTGTGCTGCGACAAGTCGGAAGTTTCAAAGCCAAACGCCTGAGGTCTCGGCATTCCGACCCCCCAGAAACAGAAACGAGCCCTCCGGGCCGAGAGGCAGGTTTGCCTCGCTGTCCCCTACCTGTCAGGGCAGGGCATCTGCAGGACTCCCTCCACCTTAGGAAGCCACCCAGCCGCAGAGGGAAACGCTGTGAGCTTCCCGAGCGGGTGCCCACGGGGCCAGAAACCTCCCTATCCCCTGGGGAAGCACGACGCGGCTCCAACCTGCCACGCACACTGAGCTCGGGACAGCCACAGGCCAGGCGGCGTGGGAGAGGCGGTGCAGCGCGCTGTTCCCTCGCGGTCGACCCACGGCCCCCGGCAGCACGGCCACAGGTACTCCAAGAGCGCTCCGTCGCGCGGCGCTTACGCAAGACCGTCAGGGGCGAGGTGAGGCGGGGCGAGGCGGGGCCGGTGCTGACGTCAGCCCTGCGGGCGGAAGTGGGCTGGTGCGGCGCTGCTGCGTACTTCTCGGAGTGTGGCCCCTTATGCTGCGGCGCCCGCTGGCGGGCCTGGCGGCGGCCGCACTCAGCCGCGCGCCGTCGGACGGTGAGTGGCGTCTGGGCGCGCAGGCTCCCCAGGGCCTTCCTGGGCTCCGCCGCGGCCCTGCGTGTCCGAGCCGTTCGCGTTCAGGACTTCTCGTGCGCCCGGGATGCCGCTCACGCAGGGTCCCCGTGAGGCCGCCCGTGCGGTCCTCAGGGATTTCCGGGGCTAGCTTGTCGCAGAGGCCCAGCGAGCAGAGCGGGGGACGCGAGGACTGAGTAGTGTGGCTTTTCGTGGAGGGGCATTGACCCCTCTTTCTGAGGTTGTGGCCTCTCTTCATGTGTGTGGTTGTTAAAAGAGGCTTTCGGTGCCCGTTTTTCTTACTCGGGCACATTAAAAGTCAGTTCCTCTGTGCCGTTTCTCAAAACGTAGGTGGGACTTCTGGCACGAAAAGCGCCAGCTTGTGAAACCCCTGCAGCCTGAGGACTTGGGCTGGAGGCGGAGGGGAAACAGTCTGACCCCCTCCCCGAGGTGGGCCGCGCCGCAAAGGGAAAAACCCTGCGTGCCGAAGGCCACGACGGCCGCCGGAGCAGGATTCCCCACAGCCCCTGCTCGTTCGTGGGCCCAGGATGCCCGGACTGCCGCTACTGGGCCCTGGAACAGATGCTTGGGACAGGCCCTCCTGACTTGGGGGTGTGAGAATTTGATGTTCAGCTTCCCTTGGCCCCAGAGCCTTCAAGTCTAGGTTAATGAGGCCGCCCCTCTCCTATTCTTAGACATTCTTTGGGAACTGAGGGAACGAGCCTAGTCCATCCAGGGGCTGGTTTGGGGAGGAGCAGTGAGGCGTGTCACCTCACCTGATGTCACTATTGTCTTTCACTGGGGAAGAGAGGCGCTGTAAGCAGCGGTGCCAGCCAGCCAGTGTGGGATGGGCCCACAGGCACAGGAAGAGGGGAACCAAGACTTGTCTTTTCTAGTCAGACTCTTGTGAGTTTCCTAGGCAGCATGCCTGTCCAAATGTGGGCTTTTCTGTAGTTTTCTATCACTCTTAGACCTTCCAGACCATGACTTGCTGTGATGGATGCAGAAAAACCTTCCTCTTCACCCCCAGGAGGGATCGGGGACAGGTAGGGTTTCCTGTGTTGCCCCTGAGGAGCTTAATTTCCTGCCAGGTGAGTCCCCGCTCTGTTCATGCTCATAGAATGCCACAAGACTGCCTGCAACACCCAGCTCACTTATACCCCGGTCGGGGCTACACCTGTGACAGGTACAGTGTGCCTGGGTTTTGTTTATACACTGGGTTTAGACCTGGACCTTGATCTTTGTTTGGGATAGGTAATATCAGCAATTTCCTTGAGTAGAAGATTCCAGGAGTTATAGTGGTATACTCACTACTCTTCTATTCTGCCACACCAAAATTGGTTGTTTTTTTTTTTACTCCTAAACTGTAAACTTCTGTCTTTTGCGGCATATTCCGCATAGCTGGAAAAACACATTCAGTTGATCTGAGGAGGAGCAGAAACGAAGGGGGTATGTGGTGATGTGGTTGGGGGTGGAAAGAGGTGGCTCCAGCCCACCTGGAGGGTGGGTCAGTAATGCAAGGAGCCACTGGGAGCACTGGAATGAAGGCAAGCGCTTCTGTAGTTGGCTCCAAGTCTCTGCTGACCCTTTGTGGGCTGAGCCTCAGTCTCTCCAGCTCCCTGCTGACTGCATGTGCTGGCCCTTAATCTTCCTGGTTTTGTCTCCCCTGGTTCCTGTTGACTTTGCATTTGCTGGTCTTGGTTTCCTTTCTGTGATTCCCTCTAGGGCCTGATTCCCTGTAGGGCCTGTGCCCCTCCTGCTTCGTAGCTTGCTTGCCAGTGACCCTTCTCTTGTGCTTCCTCTGCCCTTTGCCCCCAGCCCTCTGCCCCTGGTGCAGAATTGGGATTTGGTGCAGGCCTGACTCCAGTCCTTCTTCTGTATGGAAAGAGATCCAGACACGCCATGCAGCACCAAGAGAGGCCTGGGTCCTGCACAGTGTGGCTCTTGCCAGTGCTTTTGGAGGAGCTAGCCTGCTCCTGTGGAAAGACTGGTCCTCACCCCATTGTGAGAAGTGAGAAGGAAATGGCTGGCTGCTTTGTGGCTGTCCCAGTTCAAGCCAGTTTCCCAAAGGCTAAGTGGGTTTGTCAAGACTACTTTGCCAGGACGTGTCACCAAGTCCTGCCCCACAGGGTCTGTTTGGGAGGGGCGGGGCATCACCTGCTGTCCTGAGCCAGATTTCTTCCCATCTTGTGACTTACAAGATGGCTGTCAGGACTTGACCTTTCCTCTCAGTGTTCTCGGATCTCAGAGGTCACTCCTTATCTTGGGTGTCTTGTGGAGGAGTGGGAGGGAGGGAGGGTGGTGTGGGACGAAAGTGGAAAGAGAAGGTTCCTTCTCGTGCTCCACAAAAAGGCTGCCTGGCTGCATTGGGTGCCCCTTGGGCAAGGTTCCAGCTGAAAGCATTCTGGAATGCATGGGCTTGCATCCCAAGTTTTTATTGCAGTACTGTGAGCTTTCCCATTTCTTGTCAGGCTGCTAAGGTTCAGGATTATGGGATAGTCAAGGAGTGGAGAACACAGAATGCCCTCAGTTGGTCCTGCAGGCACTGGGGCCAAAGTCAGTCTCTGAGTACTTGATTGTTGAGGCCTCGAGGCCAAAGTGCCATCCCACTCTGGGTGTGCTGTGGAAGGTGGCTTCAGTGAGTGCTCTGTTGTGTGGTGACTGGACAGAGCCCTGTCTCCTGCGACTCCCCATGTACTTCTGCAGGGCCAGGCCACTCCTATGTGGCCCTTGTGCTCTGGGAGCCAGCCTCCGAGCAGGACTCAGCTCTGTGGGCAGCACAGGGTAAGACTTGGCCCACGTGCCCTTAGCCAGGCTGAGCAGGCTGGACCTCTCTGTCGTGAGCGTGCAGAATAGTGCAGATGATAGCCGCACTGGGGGGCCTGGAGCTTGAGTTTGATGTCAGGGGAGGCTCATCAGGAGGACACCCTGTGTGGAGGGGCTGGGGGGCAATGATTCATAGACAGGCAGCGATGAGCTTTGCAGCTGCCAGCTAATCCTGTGTGGGCACACCCCCTGTTCACCAGTGGTCCAGTGCAGGCAGGTAGTAGGCCTGGGAGTGGGAGCTCCCCCAGGCTGGGCGTGTGGCCTGGTGGGACACGGTCCCCTGCCTCCATCCCAGCACAGCGTGGAGGGCCCAGGATAGAAACCAGCATTTGGATGTAAGGTGACAAGCAGAACCTGTCCCACATGCCCCATGATGGTGTCAGCTTTGGGACTTGGTGTGTGGTGTTTGGTCCTGACTGAAGACTGGTCCCTGCAGGGTGGCCCACTCCAGGTGTCAGAACTCAAGGCCAGAGGGTGTGGCCTGAAAGGAGGAGTGGCCTGATGGCAGGCATGGGGGGGTGGCCAAAACTGCTGGGAAGGCACGTTGGAGAAGGAGCACTGGGTCCTGCTGGGCAGGTTACATTTGGAGGCTAGGGGGTGCCCACGGGGCTGTAGGGGTGCGAGGGCAGGGTACCCGCCTATGGCAGGCACATGGCGGACAGCAGAGCATCCCTGAGGGGTTTCTGTGCAAGTAGGTGGGCCGCTCTTCCTTCTCCATGCTTCCAGCACCCTGTAGGGCACCTCCCAATATTCCTGACAAGCTGGTAGAGGAGCCTTTGGGTTCTCCCCTCCCTGGAGGTAGATGCCCCAGGTTGGATGCTGGGCCTGCGTGCTCACTGGGTTGAGGGTTTTGCCACCATGATCAAGGCTTGAGCAGGCCTCCTGGGCCATCGATGTGGCCATCATACCATGCGTCGTCTTGGGGCTGCTCCTGCTCTGGAAGAACTCATGTGCCTGTGGTGCCTAATACTCCATCAGGTCCAAGAGAATGAGGCCAGTGCATGGCCACAGCTGCCCGCCCCAAGAGGCAGAGACTCAGCACTGACCAGAGGCTAGTCAGTGGCGGGACTGGACCCTAGCCTCCTCAGCCTCTCTTGGAACCTGGTAACCCCCAGCCTCTCCTCTGTCCTGCTGGGTCCCTCCCTCCGCTGCCTTTCCTGGTAACCTATTGCCTAGGAAATGAGGACACACCCCGAGGGGTAGGCTGGGCTGCCCCTGGGACATCCTTCCTACAGAGGATGGGGCTTTGTGAAGGGTGCCAGTGAGAGAGACCTGAGTTCTTGAGGGTGCCAGTGAGAGAGGACTTCTTGTGTCCAGGCCTCCAGGGAGGGACAGGGTTATACTCTGCTAGTGGGCAGTTGCCTTGGGCTTAGAGCCAAGTGCATCTGCATGCATGTGTATGTGGAATGTGGGTGTATATGTGGCACATGTATTTGGGTGGGAAAGCTGGGATGCCAGAGAGGAGCTGGGAGTCCACTGGGATGACCTCTACATAAAAACAAGGCATTTTTGTAATGGAAACTTGCAGGAAGCCCAGGAGCTAAGAGTCAGTCACTCAGAGATGACAGTTGAGTGTCAGTGGGTTCCTGTGGGTCCCTCCTCCTTTGTGTTTCCCGGCTTCTCCTACAGGGAGCACATGGGTAGTGTGGTAGCCCCAGAATAGCAGTGCTTTAGTGAGATTACCCAGTTAACCTACATTGTGGATTAGGAAAGCAGTGTCTGCTGGGGGCCCTGTTGGCGATGGGCAGCAGAGCGTCTCTGAGCCAAGTGGCCTGTCCCTCCTGGGCCTCACTGCCAGTGTGCTGGCTACTGAACTGCACCTTGGGGGCCTCCACACCTTATCAGGGGGTCCCCAGATGGCCTACAGAGCCAGGCTTACATAGGGAGCTGCTCGAACTCCCCCACGCCCATTGGGGGTTTCCCTTGGAGGCAGGGTGGACCTGCACCTGGCCTTCCTGCCATCAGGAAGGTGGCTGGGCATGCAGGCTGCTTCTGAGGGGCCAGGGACAGCCTTCTCTTCCCCAAGGTCCAAAGTGGGCAGGACTGAATGCCCTGGGAACAGTTTAGTGCTTAGAGGCCTGAGCAGGCTGGGATTACCCCTCCCAGCTCATCCTGAATAACCTAGGCTGACTGAGGGGACTGAACCCCACCCAGGAGGTAGGTCCTGTCCTGGGGAGGGGGCTGAGGGTATCAGGAGGGCACAGAGCTGGCTGGGTTGATGACTCCCCAAACCCCCCTCCCTCACCTGCTCTCACCTATGGCAGAACCTTAGTGAACCCTGTGCCATGGGCTGGGAGGGGACCACTGCTGCCCTCCTGCTGGCTTCCCAGCACATATGGGGAGGGGGGAGGGGTGGTCAGGAAGCTGTGGTCCCTCTTGCAGTCCTTCACCTAATGGAAGTTCCCAGAGCAGGGATTGGGTTACACTGACCTTCACCTCAACCACTTCTCGGACATGGTGCCAGGAGATGCAGGAGTAGGAACCCAGATGTGCCCCTCCCAGGAGCAGAAGCCCAGCCTCTGTGGGTGGGGTGGGAGTGCACAGCTGGGAAGCCCATGTGTTTGTGGTGCCAGGGAATCCACTCCTTGGGGAGGTGCATCTGGGCTTTGGTATGGCCCTCAGATCTGTTTGATTCCTGGTGAGAGTTTGGGGGGTATGCAACTGTAGCCACCCCACCCACAGGGGTCCCACAGGCCTGCTGATCTCTGCTCCCACTCACCCACAGGAATGTCAGGACCAAGGCCTGTTGTCCTGAGTGGACCTTCTGGGGCTGGGAAGAGCACCCTGCTCAAGAGACTTCTGCAGGAGCACGGCAGCATCTTCGGGTTCAGCGTGTCCCGTGAGGTCCTAGGGATTTGGGGGGCCCTGGCAACCCCCCTGGAGCCCCACACCCCTACATACATAGGGACATGCCCATGGTGCTAAACTCCCCCAGGAACCCTCCCTCACACATGGGACGTGCCCATACTGCTGACCCCCTACCCTGCCACAGGCTGAGCTGGGTTCTTTGGGAAGGTCCTGGGGATGGGATGTGTGGGCTCTGGATGGGTCACAGGTGCTTGTTCCTAGACACCACAAGGGACCCAAGGCCTGGAGAAGAGAATGGCAAAGGTGAGCTGGCCCCACACTGGCCCTCCAGTGTAAGTCTGGAGCCGTCCCCCCACCCCCCAACTGTCAGGGTGATGCATGAGGCCTCAGTCTCCCCATCTGATAGGGACCATCCTCCAGGGTGGGTGGGTGAGCAGGCCTAGTTAGGTAACGGGCATCAGATCTCATGCAGATATCACATATCCATGTGACAGGCTGGCGGGGGCCAGGCAGCCGTGGGGTCCTGCTCCTGGCATGTGCGCTGCACTGTGCGGCCGTGCAGCTGGGGGCAGAGCCATGCACACAACTTAGGGCTCTCTGATATCACAAGCATCTTTTGTAACCTTAGGGTGTTTATAGTTTCTTGAGGCAGAGCATTGAAGTACCCCCCACCCCCTCCTCCCCGCAGCCTCCCCACTGAAGCCGACAGCCTCCACACCCCCTTCAGTGAGGACAGTGTGAGAAGTGGTGTCTATCCCCTCCTCAGACATCTCCCTGCCTAGGGCTGGAACAGCTCTGTGGATTGACAGATGGGCAGACAGGCCTAGGACAGAAGCTGGTTCTGCCCATGTGGGATTGCCTGGGCCCTCATGGCCTGGCCACAAACAACTTCAATAGCTCCTGCCCTTTGCAGATTACTACTTTGTGTCCAGGGAGGTGATGCAGCGGGACATTGCCGCCGGGGACTTCATTGAGCACGCTGAGTTTTCGGGGAACCTTTATGGGACTAGGTGGGCCATACTCACTTCCTCTAAACCCCCAGGGACCTAGAGGGGGCAGCCCACATAAGGGCTTCTCTCTACTGGCTGTCAGGGTGAGGGATCCAGCCCTTCCAGGGGGGTCAAGAGTCTGGGCTTTCCAGGCTGCTTCCTCCTGGCCCCATCTGAGTTCACCTAGCCAGGTTGCTGTGGGCATTGGGGGCCATGTGCTGGGCCAGTGTGCAGTGAAGACTCAGACGGCCTGGGTCTCAGAGGTCTGCAGGCTATACTTCCCTGTACTCCCCTACCCCTTCCCTCCAACTAGCAGGGCAGCCTGGAAGGGTCCCAGGCCAGCAACAGCTGCCCACCCTCACCCCTCACACACCCAGAGCAGTGTCATTGCACAGGTGGACCCAGGCTTGCTCTATGCAGCCTATACCTGAGCCACCATGGGACCCTTGTGCTCTACCCCAGGTGCAGCTGGCAAGGGCAGTGCGCTCTGGAAGGGGTTGCTGGGGCTGCTGTTACCCTTAGATGGTGGTTACTCAGGAGCCCTGAGCCCAGCGGTGACAGCCAGAATCGTGTCCTTCCCTGCTGTTGCCCCCAGCCTAGCATGCAAGGGTTACTGAGGGAGTGCTTCCAGAAAAGAAGAGCAGATGCTGCAGTCAGAGTGGGCCCCTGCAGGCTCCTGCCCCTCCTGCCCAGGACCAGAGCAGGGACCCAGGGAGGCAGGACCCCAGCAGATGGCAGTGGAGGTGGTGGGGGTGCTAAGGCCCAGGGAGCCCTAGCTGAGTGCTGCCTTCCCTCCCCATCTCCCTAGCAAAGCCGCTGTGCGAGTGGTACAGGCCATGAACCGAATCTGTGTGCTGGACGTGGACCTCCAGGGTGTTCGAAACATAAAGAAGACTGACCTGAAGCCTATCTACATCTTTGTGCAGCCACCCTCACTGGAAGTCCTGGTGGGGGCGGGGATTCAAGTAGGGGATGGGTGGAGGAGGCACCAGAGCTGCCCTGCAGGCTCTGATCCTCTTTGGGCACCTCAGGAGCAGAGGTTGCGGCAACGGAACACGGAGACAGAAGAGAGCCTGGCCAAGCGGCTGGCCGCTGCCCAGGCAGACATGGAAAGCAGTGAGTGTGTGGGTTTGGCCAGTGTCCCTGACCCTCCTCCATAGCAGCTGACTCACCTGCCAGAGGTGGGAGGGCAGAGGCAGGAGCTGTCACCTATAGCTCCCCAACTCTCACTGAGCCTCCACTGGCCTTGTTGGGATTCCCCCCTCCCCACCCCAGGCAAGGAGCCCGGCCTGTTTGACCTGATCATCGTCAACGACAGCCTGGACAAGGCCTACTGGGCCCTGAAAGAAGCGCTCTCAGAGGTGGGCCCCGCCAGGGGCAGGGCTGGATCTCTGTGCAGGAAAGGGTATGGGACAAGGGACTTGGGGTTGGAGCAGACCCCTCTCACTCTCTCCTGCAGGAAATCAAGAAGGCCCAAGGGAATGGCTGTTCTTGAAGATACCAATAGCTGTGTCCTCCCTCGACAGGACCCTACACCCACTCTGGTGGCCAGGGTGTCCCTGGCAAGAAGGCTCTGCCTGCCTCTCACCTTGCTCCCCATGCCCATTTCTGGGTGCCCCCGATCAGTCCCACTCTCCTGTGGGAGTTGGACTGGTGTCCTAATAAAGAGCTGCAGGTGAGAGTGGCCTTGAGCCCATGGATCACTGCCTTGGCCCTGTGTTCTTCATGCTGCGCTGCCTCTCCTGGTGGCCGCCTCCTAAATCACCAGTCCCAGAACAGCAGCAGACACCAGGTGCCCCCATGTCTGCTACTCTGGGCTGTCGGCCAGTGAGGCTGCTCCCCAACAGCACATGACTCCCTAGGCTCCACAGCCCAGAGATCATCAGGGATGCCTTCCCACCTCTGTCTAAGAGACGGACCGGAGCTGTCCTCAGAGTGGGGGTTCCCTGGAGGCTGGGCTACTTCCCACCCTGAGGTGCAGGTGGGAGCAGGGGATTGGAGCTGCCAGGAGCACACACCTCTCCCACTAGTTCCTCAAGGCCCTTGAGGCTGGCTGGAGAAGGCCTTGGGGGCTCATTCTGCCCCAGCCACCCCTCCTCCTGGTCCCCAAGTCAGGCGAGGGACAGATGCTGACTGCAGGAGCTGGACCCTGGCGTCCAGGAGGCCTGCATGTGCCCTCCACTCCCTTGGCCCTACGCACAGCCCATTGAGCCCAGCTGGCCAGGTGGTTTGGGCGAGGTCAGTTCTGGAGACCTGGGGGCTTCTGCTGGGGCTCCAGCCTCCCCGAAGTCTGAGAAGACACCTCCCTTGCCACTCAGCTCAGGCCAGAGCAGCTGCGGTGGTCCTTGCCTAGGTTGTAGTCTTGGGGTGAGACCAAGGCAGACAGTGGACACAGGCTCAGAGTAGGCAGGGAGCCCAAGCAGAAGTGGTTGTGGAGGCTGGTGTTGTCTACTCCCAGATGTACAGACATGGCCTGGCAGGAGTTAGGCCCGGGCACAGGGCCGCTGGGCAGGCCCCACAGCAGGTGAGGCAAAGCTGGCTGCCTCCCAATCCACTGTGCAGCCTGGGGGAGGCCCCTTTCTTCTCTTGGCTCCGTACAGCTCCAGGGACAATCAGGGATTCAGGCCCTGCGCCTTGAGGGGAACAATGGGGCCCTTGAAAGCCCTCCCCCTGCATTGTGCTTGGTGGTGAGAGGTGGCCCTGGGTCGGTACGGGACTGCTGGGTGTACACCCTTGGAAGCGAGTGTCTGACCAGCCAGCAGGTGGAAGGGGTCACAGAGACTTGCATTTTCTGGCCCGAAAAAGGTAGGATGCTGTCAAGGGGACCAGGTGTGGGGTGCCCTATGGGGCTGAGCAGTGTCACTCTCCCCTCCAGGCTTGGTCTGGCCTCTCTGGAAATGGCTGTCCCTGGGAGATGACAGGTAGTCGGCCTGGCCAGGTATCTCATTCTAGGGGTCTGTCTCAAGCCCATTGCTCGTCAGTAGGTCCTGACTAGTAGGGGCTTCTGGGATCACAAGACCCAAGGGTGGGGGGAGACAGAGTTGTGGGGGCTGCTCAGGCCAGCTGGTGAGTGGGAGGGAAGGGGTGTACGCCCAGCACCTCCACAGCAGCTGGGGCCCCTTGGGCTGTGCAGGACTGGCCAGCCCACACTAGCCAGGCAGCTGCCAAGTATCAAGAGGCTGGGGCCTCAGGCTTTTCAGGCCTGGGGGAAATCTGGGAGCCCTACCCAATACAAGGGCAGTCAAGCCCAGAGAGGTATATTTCTCTGCCCTCCACATTGCTCCTGACCCAGCTTCAACCAGCCTGTGCTTGGCCTGGGACTTCCTTTAGTCTTCATGGGTCCCAGGTCTTCAAGTCTGGGCCCCACAGGTCAGCAGAGAGCAGAACAGACCCAGAAGGGCACCCCAGTGTGCTCCAGACACAGTGAGTGAGTTGACTGGGTTGCCAGGGGAAGGAAGGTGAGTAGGAGTGGGCAAAGGGCTTGGCAAGGGGCAGCGGCTGGTCCAGGAGTGATCAGGGCTGCTGCACAGGCCAGGGTGCCCCCCTCTCCTGTTTGCCTGGGGCCTGTGGTGTGCTGTGCCATGGTGGAGTGGGTGGATGTGGCAGGATGGGGGTGCAGAGAGAAAGGGGTGAGCGTGTTCCATTCTGCTGACAAAGGTGGCAGCGTGCTGGCTACAGTGGCTTCACCCAGAGCAGTTTGGGAGGGATAGGAGGTGTAAAGAGCATGGGCACCCTGCAGGGCTGGCTGGTGGGCCCTGCACCCTATCCTGGGCCAGCAGTGCCTGGGAAGATCCGGAGAGTCCATGGGCCTGGCAACTGGAGCTGTCTGGGCTGTGCTACCACTACTCCTCAGGCCCCCCCGCACCCCTTCAGGAGGAACTCCCCTCACTTCCCGGTCCCAGCTGCAGTGGAGAGGGGCCTCCGAGTTCTCAATAGGTTCTCTGCCCCTTTGGGGTCCCTCTCAGCCCAGCTGCTGTCACCCTGCATCCCTGGGAGGAAACAGGGCCTCAAGGCCTTAGTTGTACCTACCCTCTCCCCAGCTCAGGTGTCTCTTCACCCCCCTGCATCTGCTGAGCACGTACACGGTGGGGGCACCTCCCTGTCCTAGTGTGGAAGGAGCTTCCCAGAAGGGAATGCGAATGTGTGTGAGTCCAGACACCAAAGAGGCCAGCCCTGTGGGCCCTGTGAGGATGAGGGCTCTGATGGAGAGCCCGGGCTCCCTGGGTCCCAATCTGAGGGCTACAACCCTCCTTGGGCTGCTCGGGGGTGGGGAGGTGGCTGTCGTGCGCATAGGAGCTGCAGTGCCCTTGTAGATGGTCCCCAGGCCTGGGGTTTGGGTCCTGGGTGGCCAGGGCACCTAGTCAAAATACAACTGGGACCTCTAGGACAGGAGTCAAGTGCCCCAGAGAGGAACCTGGCAAGACAGAACCCCATGGGATCACTGCAGAGCTGAGGGGAAATCGAGGATGAGCGCTAAGGTCGGTTGGGAGGTGGGCAGGCAGCACCAGGTCTGTTGAGGCCTGTGCCCCCCAGGACTCCTCAGCAGGTGCGTGTGGGGGCAGCATCTGGGCTCCTGCTAAGGCCTCAGCCTCACAGGACAGAGCCACTTTGAGGTACTTATGGGTGCTCACTTGTGGGTGAGGGCTGTCAGTACCAGGTACATGCAGGTTCTCTGTCCTCAGGGAGGGGAAAGCTGCCCGAGACTCCTCTTTCCAGGTCCCAGAAGCTCCCAGCACAGGGCTTCTGCTGCAGGGAGAGCACTTGGGACCTGCCAGCAGTGCCCCCCTCTGCAGAGGAAGTCCCACTCACCCAGCCCTCAGGCACTGGGAGGAAGTCTGGCCAGAAATGGGAAGGAAACTGCTGGCGAGGCCATGGACTGCTGCACTGCAGGATGGCGCTGGGCCTCCCTGGCTGCTAGCCCTGCAGGACCTTTGCTCAGACCTGGGTGTGGGGGTGCTTGAGGCAGGAGAGCTCAGCTGCCACCCTGGAGAGACCACTTCCCTGGGCCTGCACTGGGGTGGCAGGCCAGCTCTCCCCAGGATGGGCCATCTGGATGCCCACTGAAGCCGTCGGGCATCTTCCTCCAGGCTCTTGGTGAGGATGACTGGCTGTTACCAGGAGCCCATTTATGCCCACACTGGCCCAACAGTCACCCCTCCCTCCCAACACCCTTGCTGACCCTTCAAGGCCTGCCCCCTCCCAGACCGTGACCCTCAGGGGCACCTAGGTCCCCCTCCCAAACCTCATCCAGGATCCCTGGGCAGCCCTTACCTGCATTTGCTCTGATACTTTGCTGTGGGTGGAGTTCCCTGTGGATGAAGGCCCCTGAAAACCCTCAGGGCCTGGATCCTTGAAAGGCCAACAACCCATTCCCACCGCCAGACCTGCTGAGCCCGGATCATGGCACCATCCAGCAGCCCCAACAGCCCCTGCAGCCCAGCACAGGCCACCAGCCAGTCGCTACTCCAGCCTTGCAGCTTCCACACAAACACACATGTGCGGGGGGTGGGGGCGGATGGGGCGGTTGCTTGAGTGCTTAGGCAGGGCTTATTGCAATTGAGGCTCTTATTTTACGACACTGGCTTACGGAGAAGTTGTAGAAACTGGGAAGAGTTCCCACGTAACTGCCACCCCACTTCCCGTTCCCTATGGCATGCTTGTCACAGTCAACGCTGCCAACTCCACAGCCCACACTTCCCTCCGATGCCTGAGTTCCTGCGTGACCTTTGCTGCCACAGGTTCCCCCATGAGGCATGTGGTCCTCACTTCCCCTCGGGGTCCCACCCCTGGGCCTCCAAGTGGCATGCATATCTTGGGTTGCTGGGACCCTTGGAGCCCTAGTCAAAATACAACTGGGACCTCTAGGACGGGAGTCACTGGAGATGCCCTTGGTTGTTCCAGTGGTCGGGTGTGTTGCTGGAGCCCGTCCTGGAACTTGTCTTCTGGTGGCCTGGACTGAGGTCTGGGGGGCACGGCAGCAGGGGCAGGGCCCTTCTCCTCACATCACAGCCAAGCCCCTGCTCTCAGCCTGGCACACCTGAGGGGACCCATGCAGGTTCCATTCTCCCCTTCTGGTGGGCGCTCTGGGCAGCCCCCTCTGAGGAATGGGGAGTTAGACTCACCTCCTGGAACACACAGGGTCTGCAAAAACTATTTAGAATGTCCTTCTCATTTAGTTACTTAGTCAATCATTTGTATTAGTGGGGATCGTTTATTTCATTCCTTAGTAGTAACCTCATCTATATGCCACCTGATTTTATCGCCCAAACTGACCCAGCTTTGAACACACAAGGGAGCTCCTTCCTTGAGCTCCTGCAGCGCTTTGTCCCGCCCTCCCCACCCCACCCCCACAGTGTGGGGAAGAGGACTCTTGCTAGCATTTCCTTTCTCCAGGCACTACCGGGTGCTCCAGGTACGTTTCCTGAGGTTCTGGGACTGGTCCTCTGGATCGGTGTGCCAGGTCAGCAGGCAGCACCAGCTGAAAGTGTAGGTGTGAGGTCCCCTGTGCATATCACTGGAACCAGGGCAGGAGTCTCCCAAGCCAGAGCAGAGCAGTGCCAGCCCCTGACTGCGGGATGACTGCACCTTGACTTGCATGTGTGACACAGGCTCTGCACACACATGGATGAGCACATGGAGGTGCACTTGGTCCGAAGAGCCAGAGCTTCTGCCCCTGCCTGAAGGCTGTCTGAGCTCCTCTATGGGGCTGGGGGGACAGAGTCAGGAGGGTCACTCCTTCCCCCCTCCCACTGCCCAGTATGGCTCTTCAGCTGACCATTCTAGCTCACCAGTCTGCTGGCTGCTTCTCCCCTTGTCTGGTCTCTGTGGCCCTCAGTTGACCTGCATAAGCCTCCTAAGGCAGAGCACCCTCCCTCACCCACAGGGTAGGGTCTGACCATGCCGAGCTATAGCTGGTCTCAAGAGCCCCCCACCACATCTCTCAGGAATGAGGGGGAGCATTGCCACCACAGGAATTGCTGAGCATGGCATGGAAGCTTTCCCCGGAGAACCAGTTTTTAATACTGACACCCAAAACAGAAGTCAGGTCTGCCTGCACCCTGAGAGAGCCCCCCCATGTCTTGGGAGACAGAGGAGTGGGGGCTACTCTGCCAGACCCTTTCTGGGTTCTTGCCGGGGTGGCAGGGGCCTCAGCCTCCTGTGATGTGTCAGGTTGGAGTGGGACAGGTTCTGAAGGAGAGTGGGGGTTGGCACAGAGGGAGAGCAGCAGGCCTCAGGCCTGAGGGGTCCTCTGTGAACCTTGCCTGAGGCTGAGCAAAGGAGGTGGTGGTCCTGGAGGGCGGGCCTGAACTAGTCTGACCTGTGTGTGTATGTGCACATGTGAGTGCATGTTTCTGTACGTGTCAGGGTGTGCACATGTATGTGCACACATGAGTATACATGTGTAAGTTCATTGTATACCTGTATGCACATGCCTGCATGTGTGTGAGGTGACTGCATGTGAATTAGTATGTGCATGCATGTGAGTATGCACATATGTCTGTGAGTGGGTGTACACCTATAAACAGGCATGTGAGTGAATGTGAGTGTGCATCTGTGTTTGCATTACATGTATAGTTCTGAGACAGGCTATGCACTCAGATGTGAGGAAGTGGGGTCACTTCCCCAGGAAACCTGGATACCCCCTCTTCCTTCCCAACTTACCGCCCAGGGGAGAGGCCCAGCTGCATAAAAAGGGCCCATAGCTCCGCCTGTCTTTGCTTCTCCATCCCACACTGCCCATACTGCCTCCCAGGCCTGTTCCAGGAGGGAGGGAGCCAGACGCATTGGGCACCCAGGGATCTCCTTTCCCAAACCATCCAAGAGGAGGTACTGGCCTTGGCTGTGGAGTAGGGAAGGTGGGTGTTGGGAGGCACAGCCCTGGAAACCCAGGGCCAGGGTCATTTGGCTCTGCCCAAAAAGCCCCTTCTCTTGGGCACAAACCCACTCAGGTAGCTGGTCTGGGATGTGGTGAGTAGCCCATGACTGTCTCTGAGTGTCACAGGTGTCTTATGGTCACTGTGTGCCTCGCTGGACACGGTTCCACCTGGACAGATGCCTGGCTTCACCCACCCCCCAGCTGGGACTCCTTCGCTGTGACTGCAGAGGACTGGAGAGAGCCCATGAGGAGGAGGGGCAGCGCAGAGTTGTGTGGCTGCTGGACTGGAGGGAGGGCATGAAGGGCCATGCAGGGTGTGGAGTGGGGGTCTGGGCTTGGTGAAGCACTGGGGGCTGGGCAAGCTGGAGCCCCTCCCCCGCCATGCTGGAAACAAGACTCCATGTGGCCTGAGGGCTGCTGTGGTAGGGGCTGAGGGTGCATGGGGCTGAGACTCTGAGTGGGGCTGGCCTCTAATTTCCTGTCAATCCCACAAAGTTGGCTCACCCAATTGACTCCCTGTGCCTCTCAGGGCCTAGGGTGGGGTCTCCAGAGGTAGAGGATGGGCAAGGCTTGCACAGGGCCAGGCTTTCTTTGGGAGCTAGCAGGGGATAGGAGGGGCTGGCTCTGCTCCAGGCCATGAGGACATGGAGTCGGGTCTGAGGGCTGCTGGGTGAGTGGTCAGCTGGAGCAAGGCAGCCTGTTGTCTGTGTGTGGGGTCTGTCCTTTGCCCACCCAGGCCCCACTCTCCATGCATGCACCCCACCGCAGGGTTAGGACTCCTGCCCCTGAGTGGAGCTCTATTCCTGCATGGTCCCACATCTCCCCTCCCCACCCTCCTGCTCTTCCTCGTACCCCACCCAGGGTTGAACTTTGCTCTTTGTCCTCAGGTCCCACCGACCTCCACTCCCACACCCCCTTCCACCCTCCTCCTCCCCACCCGAGTTGAGCTCTACTGTGGCCCGCAGGTTCCCGCCCCCTGCGCCCCTATGACCAACATGAGCTGGAGCTTCCTGACGCGGTTGCTGGAGGAGATCCACCACCACTCCACGTTCGTGGGCAAGGTGTGGCTCACGGTGCTGGTGGTCTTCCGTATCGTGCTCACGGCCGTAGGAGGCGAGTCCATCTACTCGGATGAGCAGACCAAGTTCACGTGTAACACCAGGCAGCCCGGCTGCGACAACGTCTGCTACGACGCCTTCGCGCCCCTGTCCCACGTGCGTTTCTGGGTCTTCCAGATCGTGGTCATCTCCACGCCCTCCATTATGTACCTTGGATACGCCGTGCACCGCCTGGCCCGCGCCGCGCAGCACGAGCGCCGCCGTGCTCCCCGCCGCAGCCCCGGGCCCCGTGCACCCCCCGCGCCCCTGCCACTACCCACGCCGTCCTCCCCAAGCTGGCCCCAGCCCATCGACCTGGGTGAGGAAGAGCCCATGCTGGGCCTGGGGGAGGAAGATGAGGAGCCGGGGGCGGCAGAGGGCCTGGGCGAGGAGAACGAGGCGGAGGGTGAGAGCGCGGCTAAGGACGCCGGCAGGGACGCCAAGGTGGCGGGGACCCCGGGCCCCAACGGACCGCACGATGGGCGGCGGCGCATCCAGCGCGAGGGCCTGATGCGCGTGTATGTGGCCCAGCTGGTGGCGCGGGCCGCCTTTGAGGTGGCCTTCCTGGTGGGCCAGTACCTTCTGTATGGCTTCGAGGTGCCGCCCTTCTTCCCATGCAGCCGCCGGCCCTGCCCGCATGTGGTCGACTGCTTCGTGTCTCGGCCCACGGAGAAGACGGTCTTCCTGCTGGTCATGTACGTGGTCAGCTGCCTCTGCCTGCTGCTCAACCTCTGCGAGATGGCGCACCTGGGCCTGGGCAGCGCGCAGGACGCTGTGCGAGCCCGTCGCCCCCCAGCCGCCGCTCCCATCGCAGCGCAGCGTCCGCCGCCCTGCCCACTCCCTGCGGTGCCCGCGGGCCTGGCTTGCCCGCCCGACTACAGCCTCGTGGTGCGCGCGACAGACCGCGCACACGCTCGCGACACAGATCTACCCAGCCTGGCGTTGCAGGCCCTGCGGGACCGACAGGCGCTCGGGGACCGTAACCGCCCACCTTGCTCCGGCCTCCCCGCGCCTGCCCGGGGGCCTCCGAGGGCCAGTGCTTCCGTTTCTGGTTCAGGCAGTGCTACGTCCGGGGGCACGGGCGGGGGCCAGGGCCGGCAGGGGGCCAAACCCAGGGTGGACTCGGAGAAGGGCAGTACCAGCAGCAGGGAGGGGAAGACCACCGTGTGGATCTGAGGGCCCGTTCCCAATGCTTTCAGTTCTCCCGCCAGCCAGGCACCAGTGGGGACTTGGGAATAAGGCTGGGGACTGGACGCACTGGAAGCAAAGCACCTCTTTCTCCTCCTCTCCCTTCTCCTCCTGGGCTGGCAGTCCTCCTCAGGTGAGACGGGAAGGGGAAGGGCACCATCTGCTCAGTATCAATGCCCCTTCCCACCCAAGTCCTCTTCCTGTCCTGGATAAGAGGGCCTGGCAACCAGGTAGAGTCCCCAGCTCTGATCCTAAACCCCCCACGGGTAGGCTGGACTGTGGTTAGGGTACTGTCCCCACCCCCACCCCATCCAGAGGACCTTGAACTGCTCTGGACTGAGTGCCCAGTCCTTCCCTTGGAGCCTCCCTGGGAAGGGGCCAGCACCTCAGGACAGGGGCTCTGGACAGAGTGCCAGGTCTCCTCTTTGTTCCCCAGCAGCAGCCCAGGTGTGATGCCCAGGGGGGCCTGGCCTGGGTATTGGGGGTACAGTTGCTGTCCCTCCTCCCTGCAGCAGCCAATGGGGCTGCTATACCAGTACCCTGATCCCCCAGCCTACATGATGCTTCCTGCAGAGCCGGAAGCAATTCTGAGTCTTCTTCCTACATAGGGGAAACCAAGGCAGCCCTGGGCTGTGCCTCCTCCTTCCTAGGTCCTCTGGGCCCCAGTGAATGAGCTGCTTGTTCTCCCAAGAGAGTGTGAGTCAGGCCTGCATCCTGCCTGGAGTCCCTGCCCAGACATCTGGGCTGAGGCCCTGGGAAAGCTAGGGTGAACATGGCCACAACCTTTGAACTTTGCAGCTGCCTGGCAGGGGCCCTTTCTCTGGGACAGACTTGAAGTTTTGCAAAGATGTCAGTCTACCTTGCTGCTGGTACTAACAGGGTGGTGGCCAGGGAGTGCAGCTTTGGCAGTGCTGGAGGAAGGGGCTCTGGGGCTCCTAATTCAGACACAGCCTCCCCAACAAAGGGTGTAAAATAAAAAAACTAACTTTTGTTTACAACCATGTGTGTGTGGTACACATGCCTATGTATGTGCATGTGACACATGTGCTATGTATAAGCACATGCATATATTTGTGTGGTGTGGCATCACTGGCCTCCAGGTACATAGCTAAGCTCCAGGCTCGCCCAGAGAGCAGCTCCTCAGAGACATTAGGGTGCAGCTCTGTGCCAGGCAGTGGGCTGGGGGCAGGAGCCTCTGAGCTTGCAGACCATAAGAACAAAGAGCAGGCCAGGCCCTAATACTCAGAGCCAAGGTCAGCCTGAGGCCCAGGGGACAGAGGGGCACTGCTGTCTCAGGCCCCAGCATGATCTGGATGGCAGCCAGAGCCATCAGTGGTGGCTTTGGTGAGGGGCAAATGTGGGCAAGAGAGCCAGGGAGGAGGGAATAGGGGGAAGGAGAGGGAGGGGCTTAGACTTTGGGGACCCCAGCTGCCTCACAGCCTCCCTCAGGCCTAGGGCAGGTCTCAACAACCTCTCCTGGCTGCAAACCCTCTCTTTGCTGTCCCAGGGCCAAGTCCCAAGTCAGGGCTGAACCCCACCCCTAGCCTCAGCTCACCTCTAGTCAGATGTCAACTGCAAGCTGAGTTCCTCTTCTGTCTGGGAACAGACTGGCTGAGCCCCTAGGTGAGCCCCTCCCTAGGTAAGCCCTGCTCCCAGGGGAGCCCAGTCCCTGGGAGAGCTGCACTTCCTGGGGAGACGAGCCCCACTCCCAGGATAGCCATGCCTCAGGAAGTCCTAGAGGGCGATGCCAATGCCAATCTGGATCCAGAGCAGGGACATACAGCTCACCTCTCCAAAAGAGGAAGATCCAGAAAACCAGCAGTCCCAGACTTGGGGCTGTGCTACTAGCTATGTCATCACCACGGAGGCTGGGCCCCTGGGGTGTGGGCTGTGCTGTCTAGCCATACCTGGCCCCCACGGGCACAGATGTGCACAGCAAGTGGTGGAGCTGGTAGTGATGGACACCTGCAAAGAATGCACTTTGTCTATGTCCCCTCCATGCCCCAAGGTCAGCCTCCTGCAGCTGGTTGTCCTCTCAGTAGAGGCCCTGGAGAGCCTCAGGACTTCAGGGAGATGGGTGGGCATCTGGGTGGGGAACAGTGGGACTTAGGGTATATAACAGCCATAGTATCTAGAGAGGGCCAGCAAGAAAGGCCGGTGTCCACTCCCAGCAGGGCCGGAAGCTGGCTTGTACCCTGAAGGTCAGTTTCCCACATCTGATGGTAAAAGGGTCCACAAGGAGTGGGAGAGGTAGGAGGTGGGGCATGGGCTCCCCAGCATGCATCTGAAAATAAGCCACAAAGTCCAGCAGATGAGGGAGGTGCTGGGAGGATTTGCGCTTACAGAACATTCTGGAGTCAAACAAACAGATATTGGTATTCTCACAACTGCATGAGCCAATTCCTAGTAATAAATCTCTATGAATAACAAGTTGGTTTTATTTCTCCAGAGAGCCTTATCAGCCACAGCTGGATAAAGGGCATCCCAGCTGAGAGGGAAGTTGCAAATGGAGGCTTTGTTCTGGAAGGTGTCTCGTCAGCTCAGGCTCTATGACAGACACCACAGGCTGGGGGCTTAAACACTTTTGTTTCTCCCCGCCCTTGAGGCTGAAAGTCCAGGACCCAGGTTGGGGCAGGGCTGGTTCTCC
Source organism: Macrotus californicus (assembly GCA_007922815.1). Taxonomy (NCBI): domain Eukaryota; kingdom Metazoa; phylum Chordata; class Mammalia; order Chiroptera; family Phyllostomidae; genus Macrotus; species Macrotus californicus. Next base: position 9,321 of record VMDR010007087.1, on the reverse strand, counting down.
TGTAGCCTCTCTCCTTGGTGTGTGGACAGCTGTCTCCTCCCTGTGTTCTCACATGGTTGTCCCCTGTGTATGTCTGTGTCCTGATGTCCTCCTCTTATGAGGACACTAGTCATATGAGGGCCCAGCCTGTGGCTTCATTTCACTTTAGTTACCTCTTTAAAGGCTCCATCTCTAAATGCAGCCCCATATGAGTCCTGGGCATTAGGGCTCCACCCTGAGGAATGTGCCCAACTGCACCTGCGGTCAGCATGGGAGAAGGCACAGGCCTCCTGTCTCGAGAACTCGAGTGCCTGCCTGCACCACCTGGGGCCTGTCAGTTCTGTGAGCTTTGGATGCTGGTGTCTTAGGTTCTGTTGTCACTGGCTGCCCCAGCCCTGGGAAGCCAACCTCTATGTCATCCACAGTCTCATCTCTAAGATCAATTCCTTAATGCTGTGACACAACCATCTCATGCCTGAGCTGACCTTAACACAGGTGGCCATCTCCCACTTGGACACAGTGTCTAAGATGCGCAGTCTGTCAACTCCAAGAATGGGGTCCAGCCAGCCATTAAGCATGATGCTTTGTGCTCTTGGCTACTTAAAAAAATCCTTTTAGTTTTCCTGCTAACCTGGGATGGCCACCAGGATGAAGGCTGAACCTGGGCACAGAACTGTCCTTCCGGCCCATCCTTGTTCTCTGGCCTGACTCAGGAGTAGGCCAGTGGGATAAGCCTCAGTGCCTGGTGGGGTCCCAGGCTGCATGGGGCCTGCCCAGGTGCAAGCTGGTACAGGGCCAGCCCAGAGAGTGGCTGGGGCAGGATCACACGTAATGTTCTTCTTGTCTCATTGTCATCCGTTTCCATGGCCAGAACCAGTTTCCTGGCGGCTCAGGGAGACCACAGAGGGCTGCAGGGAGGGGGTGCACTGACACCCCCATAACAGGACAGCTTCTTTATCCTGACTTTGAAGGGAGGAGACCACGAGGAGAGAATAACAGGAAACTACCCCTGGCCCAGCAGTATCTGGGAAGCAGGATTTGACCCCCCACACCTGCCATTTTCCAGCTCTCAGCTCCCCACCCCTCCTGACAACTTCAGTCTGTGGCCTCAGAGGGAGGTGAGTGCACATTTGTGTCCAGCTGTACCCTGGGAACCTCCCAAGCCCAGGCCCCAGCTTCTCCCAGAGCTGTGGCATGAGGAGCAACAACAAGGAATGAGAAGGGGCAGCAGTTGTGTGGTGCTTACATGTCAGGGTCCCTAGTGTCAGGCTGGCCAGGCTGTTGCAGAGACCCAGGAAGGCTTCCTGGAGGAGGGGCCCTGGAGCAGTGCTGACTGAGACTCCTGGATGGTGGGAGATGCTGTCTGTTCCATCCACTGAGGCAACCACTAGCCACATGTGTCTCTGGGCACATCAGCATTGTTATGTGAGGAGGAGCAGGAAGGTTCATTTGACATCCTCTGAGTTGATTTGCATTTAAACAGCCTGGAGGTGAAGCAGGCTGGGTTTGGCTGGATTGGGAGTCAGGAAGGTTCCGGGTGGCTCCAGGTTGCCTGCTGTCCATTCCTGTGGCAAGGCCAGTGGGACGCTGGTTTCTATGCTGGCTGGGGTACAGGCTGATGTGAGGTTGAAGGAACGTGCCCCCCACAATGTTGTCCTCAGGAGCTGGCAGGGAGGTGCTGGGTCACCTTTGGAGTGCTTGGCCAGCAGAGGAAGACCTCCTCCACAAGGGCCAGCAGCCAGGGGAGTCACATACCAAGCCTGGCTAGTCACAGCCAGGAAGCTGGCTGCATGGAGGACTTCGGGCCTGGGGGAACAGGGGACTTTGGACAGCTGCTCCTGCCCCTCACCATGCAGTTGGTTCAGCTGGGAAATCAGGACTTGTGGGGTTTGGGGGAGCCGCATGAGCAGAGGACCAGCAAGGAGACAGACAGGGCAAAATATTGACAACTGATGAATCTGTTGCCAGTGGAAATAGGGCCCTTTCATGAAGTCGCAAGAAAAAACCATTTCTGGGGACATATGCATGGGAGGTTGAGGTTTGGTGGTAAGATTTATCAAGGTCAAAGTAAACACAAAAGACTGTCCTGGGTTCAGTTCCATCCTGCTGAGGAGAAAGTCCAGCCTTGTCTTTATCAAGCCCAGAACAAAGGCCAGTGTCCAAAAGTTCTGTGCCATGCCAAAGCTTAGTCTAGTTAGCCTAATCTGTGTTCCTGGCTGCACTCCATTGCTTTGCCATACCCACCAGGCTCATGCTTGCAGCCTACACTTGGACTCTGTGTGGCTGCTAGACCCCATGGCTGCTATGGAGAGAGAACACAGAATGAATGGGGAGAGTGCGAGAGAGAGAGAGAGAGAGAGAGAGAGAGAGAGAGAGAGAGAGCGCGCGCGCGAGAGTGCATGTGTGTGTGTGTGGGGAGCGATTTGTTAAACTTGGATTGTATTATCTCAGGCTGGGAAGAATCATGCACCCTTTCAAAATAACCAATCAACTTCCCAATCCTTCATGGGCTTCTGATGGGTCCTTTCCCTAACCAGTTCATTTCCTAGATCTTCTGGGGTTCTGTATTACTTATCCAATTTGATTCACTTTTTTTTTTAAAGATTCTATTTACTTATTTTTAGAGGGGAAGGGAGGGAAAAAAGGAGAGAAACAACATGTGGTTGTTTCTCATGTGCCCCTACTCTGAGGGCTTGGCCTGCAAACCAAGCATGTGCCCTGACTGGGAATCAAACCAGCAACACTTTGGTTTGCAGGGCGGCACTCAATCCACTGAGCCACCCCAGCCAGGGCTCCAATTTGATTCTTTTTCCAGGCTACGCTCTGCTTCATTTTAGTTCCTCCTGTGTGTGCCTCAAACTGGAGGAACCTCCCCCTGTGCCATCTTGACTTGTACTGGGCATGTGCCCAGAAGAGGAATTTCTCCTGCTGTTATATCTTTCCCTTAGTAATCCTGGCTGATGACCTGTAATAATCCTTCCTGCCTGATTGGGGGATTAGGTCCTGAGGGCAGAGGATACAGTGGTTGCCTGGGGAATGTGTAAAGCTGTAGCTTCCTAATGATGCAGGTGTATTGTCCAATTCAGCTCCATAGTTGATTATGTGTAAAAAATGTCTGATTCCTTTTGCTCTCTTTATTAATATTGAGCTACCAATGCTAACAAACTAGGTGAAAGGTGGTAGTTTATTACTCTTTCATAATTTCTGTAGGTTAAATATTTCAAATAGAAAATTAAGAGAATTACATCCATAGATGGTTAGAGCAGCTTTGTTGGGAGTTGGCATCTGGGCCCAATTTCGAGATGGGGGCAAGTCGTGTGCTCTTGGGGGGTCTTCTGGGGGAGGGGACAGAGGTGGGAGGCCAAAGAAGGGGCAGAGTAGACTCTGATGAGCCTGGAGGGGAGTGTGGGGCTGTGAGCTCTGTAAGGGAGAGTCCAGGTAACATGTGGGGACCTCATGGACGCAAGGGTGGGCTGCTGAGTGCTGGAATGGTGGGGGTCTATGGAGATGTGGAGGTCAGGCTTCTATACACACAGTTTGAATATCAAACATGCTGGGGGAGTGCCAAACGGGCCATGGGGTCTGGAATTTGGGAGGAAGTGCCTGCACTGCAGGCACCACTTGGTGCCATTGGCTTGTGGGCACCATGAAATCATGTAGCAGGATGAGGTGGTGAGGATGAAGAGACGTGGAGGGGCCCCCAAGGCTGCCCCTCACCTCACACTATAGGTGAGTACAGGGCCACTTGTAGGGCTCTGACCAGTGGACTTGGATGGAAGCAACAGCGAGTGATGGAGCCCAGGCAAGCTAGATTGGGGGTGGAGGGTAGGAAGCAGATGGATGCAGCATGGGAGGGGCTGCAGGCATTTGTGGCTGGTTTCCATTTGCAGTTTCCTTGTTGCAGTTTCCTGGGGAGACAGTAGGTTAAGGGACAACACACAGGTTCTCAGAGATTCCCTGAGAGGGGAGCAAGCAACTGGGGATGAGAGGTTCACACACTGTGTCAAAGACTGAACTGTGTCCCCCATATCCACTTGTGGAATCCCTGAGCTCCAGTGTGACTATATTTGGAGATGGGCTGTTAGAAGTGATTAAGGTTCAATGAGGTGGTATGGGTGGGGCCCTGATCCCATAGGACTGGTGTCCTTATGAGAAAAAGTACCATCAGGAGTGAAAGAGGGCTGTCTGCACACTATGAAGAGAGGCCCCATCAGAAACCTGCCTTGACGGCACCCTGGTCTTAGACATCTAGCCTCCCTCCAGGGCTGTGAGAGAATGAATATCTGTTGTTTAAGCTGCCCAGCCCATGGTGATTGTTACGCAGCCTGAGCTGACTGAGTCACTTAGGAAAACAATATGGTGATTTCTGGAAAAATTAAACATGGAATTACCATATGACCCAGCAATTCCATTTTGGGTATATACCTGTGATACTGTGATTTATAATGATATATATTTGGTTTTGTACTGTTCCTGGTACAGAGCTCCTAAAATCCTTGGAATTTCTTGTAATAAGACCATAAAGGTGTCTTTTGTTATATTAATGGAGTGACTTTTGGGGCTGGTTGCCAGGAAAATCAACCAGTGATAAGAGGGTTGGAACTTTCAGTCCCATCTCCCAACCTCAAAAGGGAAAAGGGCTGGAGATTGAGTCTATCACTGATGGCCAGTGATTTAATCAACTGCGCCTGTGTGATGAAGCCACCACTAACACTGACACCCAAAAGGGTGGGGTTTGGAGAGCTGCTGGGTGGAGGTGCAGGGAGAGTGGGGGGTTCAGAGAGCAGGGAAGCCCCTTGTCCTTTTCCCATACCTGGCCCTGTGCATGTCTTCCATCACGCTGTTCCTGAGTTATATTCTTTATAATAAGTTGGCGACCTAGTGAGTAAATGTTTTTCTGCACTCTGTGAGCCACTCTAGCAAATTTATGGAACCTGAAGAACGGGTTGTGGGAACCTCCAGTAAGAAGCACAGGACCTTCACCTGTGGGCTCTATGCTATCTCTGGCTAGATAAGGACAAAACTGACTTAAATGATAGGATACCTGGCCTGTGTCACAGAATTGCTTGATGTGTGCACCCCCCCACACACACACATTGGGTGATCAGAAGTGTAGTAAGTTAAAAGAATATGAGAGTAAATTACACACAGGAGTGGGTTTCCTTACAAAAGCAGGGTCTTGAAGAGATATTCACGCACTGTGTCTATAGCAGCACATTCATACAAGCCAAGGGGTGGAAGCAACCCAAGTGTCCATCAACGAGTGAGCAGATAAACAAAATGTAAGGGGATGTTATTCAGCCTAAAAAAGGAAGGAAATACACACCGTGGGTGAGCCTGGAGGGCCTCGTTGGTAGGGCATCAGCATAACACCGCGTTATTCCTCTCACATGAGTCCCCAGAGGAGTCAGGTTCAAAGCCAGAGTAGAGTGGGGGGCTGTGTGCCAGGGGCTGTGGAGAGGATGGGGTTCCAGGTTGATGGGTACGATTTGGGAAGTTGACAAAGTGCTGGATGGTGGGGATGGCTGCACGATAGTGGGGTACGCATAAAGCCCCTGAACTGTGCATTTGACAAGCACTAAGACCACAGTAAGCAAGCAGAAACTCTGCTGCGAAAACCCACTGGCAGGCCAGGGCAGGCGCGCCCAAAACCTGGCACACGATCCAGCCCAGGGAACGGGCGGGGCGCGACGCTGACCAAGCCAGAGGCACCGCCCCTTCCGCGCCCTCGCGTATGTTACTCCCGCCGCCAGAGGCCGCTATGGCGCGCGTGCGCGCCAGTCCTCCATCTTACCCCTCCGGCCACTCTTTCCCGTCGCCTCACTTGTGCCCAAGATGGCGGCTGCGGCGCTGTTCCGGGGCGCGGCGCTAGGGTGGGGCAGCCCTGCCTGGCGCTGGCGACGGCTGCGCGCGGTCTCAAGACACCACCTGGCCCACAGCTCGGGCGGTCACAGAAGCGACCCCGCTAGCGGTGCTGCCTGGGCTTGCTTCCCGTTGGGCGAGCGCGCCCTGGTACGCGTGCGCGGGCCGGACTCGGCCCCTTTCCTTCTCGGGCTGCTGACCAATGACCTGCCGCTTCCGGGTCCTGAGGACAGTGCGGCTTTATCCCCGGTGCGTGCGGGCTACGCCCACTTCCTTAGCGTCCAGGGACGCACGCTGTATGACGTCATTCTCTACGGGTGAGAGCGGACTATCTGAGAAAGGGAACCGGGGGAGGGGGCACCCATGGGGGAGGTGGGGCATCAGCCGGAGCGGAGCACCAAGGGAGGAGTGGGGTACTTGAAGGAGGAGGTACACACGGGAAGGGCCTTTGGAGGGAGAGCACCCGAGGATGGGGGTGCCATGGAGCACTTGGGCAGGGCTTCCGTAGGTGGGTGGGAGGGGCACTCAGGTACGGGCCAGCGAAGCGCTTTGGTTGAGGTCGGGGGAGGCAGCTGCTGGGCTCCGCTGCACCTGGCCTTGGCTCCCATTCAGTCTTGCCCCGGTCGCTCTGTCTTCACTGCACGGAGAAGGGAGCGACTACTACAGGCAGCGGCTTCTGCATGACCAGTTTGGGTCACGACTTCCTGATTTCTGCGGTTTCCCCTGCATTTCCCTCCCAAATCCCCCTATATCCAGTGATATCCGTTTTTGGCGTTGTACATCAGTCTGTGTTGACATTATCATGACCTGTGTGATGGTCATGGGCCCGCCACTAGTGCAATTCCGGGCCATGGGTCGGAAGTCATGCAGGGTCTGTTCTCTGGGCCATGCCATGGGAACTCCCACACCTCCCATGAGGAGGTGTCCACATCTTTCTTCTTGGACTCTTGAAGAGGAAGAGGAGCCCGCTCTTCAGTGGCGTGTTGAGAGGAGGGATGCTTCAGGTGGACTTGGACTCAACTATAGCTCTGCGAGTGGCATTACCTGATAGCTTGGTTGGAATAAAACTTCAGGTGGAAAGTTTCACCGAGAATTGTGCAGCCAGGCCTGTCTCTCTTTGTTGGTATTTGTGTTGAGAAGCCCTGTTCCTTTTTTCCTGGGGCAATGAAAGCGTAGGGGCGCTTCATCTGATGATATTTTGGGTCTTCTTTCCTGTGGTGTTGCGGGAAGCTTGGTGGGTGCTGTGGCAGTGAAACGCTAAGTTATGGCCTTCAGGCAGTCACTGCCAGTTTTCCTGTTTGATTGGATGCCACCTTGCCCTCTCGTTTGCTCACTGCCTGGGGCTGCTGTGTCCTCCCGTCCAATGGCAGATCCGTGATTAGACAGACACCTGTGGCCCAAGCCCAAATTGTCTACTATCTGGCCCTCTACAGAAAACATTTGCAATCCCTGCAGTGTTTCAGAGATGCCAGGGTCAGGAGGAGGTGGGTATAAAGGGTACTAAATAGTAATGGAAAAAAATAACAATAAAAATTTTTTAAAAAGCCAAAAAAACAGAGAGATGCCATGGTCTTTGTCATACATGTCATTACATTCTTCTAGTTGCTTTAATTTCTTTTTCTTAGAGCTCGCATTCTTTGATATCTTGAGCTCTCTCAGTCAGTAATTTTCAGTAACATCTATTTTGGTCATTACTGCTTTTAATTTGTGTTAATTTGTGTTAATTAGTGTTGTGTTGATAGCCAAATTTCCTTGCTGTGTCTGCAGTCTGCCTTTACGTGTTTTTGCCTTTGTGTTCTTGTTATGAGTTTATATTCTTATAAGTTGCCCTACAGTGTAAAGTAGTTTCTTAGTTTTTCTTTCTTCCTACTTTCCCTCTGGAACCTCATTGCCTAGCTGATAGCTTGGTCCTATACCAGCAGGTCCTATACCAGCGCATGCATTTGGCATCTCTTTCCAGACATTGCTTGTGCCCTGATTTGACCTGGAGAAAAATTGGTTTTTCTCTCAGCTAATTCCTGAGAATGGGATATCGTGCCACTTGCTGTTCACTGTGTTAAGGAAATTGGGGGCCACCATGATGTTGCCTCCGACCCTAGTTTCCTGTCTGAGATTCCAGCACAAAAGTTCTGTGTAGGGAGAGGTAGAATGGCCCTTTATTCCATCAGAGACACTGCAGAGGTAGTGGCCTTGCTTCTCCTCAGCAGTGAGTAGAGGGAAGGGGTGAGGACACAACCTGCCCCCCACCCCTTGAATGGCTGCTCCCAGGCCTGGGCAGTTACTGGGTGATGTCTAGATTCATCTCCCAGTTCTCTTATATGGTGTGAGGCATTGAGGGCAGAGTCTATTCTCCTTCTGACCTGCCTGACACTTCTTTTCTGGCCTAACCCTTCTGGTTAGTTCATGGAGTTAATTCACAGGTTCCTTCCCCACCTGGTTGCTATCTGCGTTTTACCTATGTCTGATCTCTCTGGAGTTTGCTCTCTGGGAAGAGGGCACGGCTGGGTCTGATTGCCACCCTGGAGGCCAGCATGCCTTCCTGCTTTCTCTGTGTTAGCTCCCTGCCTGCCGTTTTCTCTGCATCCTCTCTCTGGAATTTTTCATTTTAACTCTCATGGTTCTGATTCCCTGTCCTTGAGTCATTTCTCAGAGCACCCTGTTCTTGTGTCCTGGATGCAGCACCTTCTCTTGGGTGCAGCTTTTTCTTTGTAAAGTAGATTTATGTCAGCCTTACAAACAAAATAAACTAGTTATTTTACCAGCAAATGAGTTTATTTGGGAATGTCAGAGGAATTGCAACTGGGGAATGTTAAAGATTTTATTTTATTTTTAGAGAAAGATAGAGTGAAGGAGAAACAGAGGGAGAGAAACATTAGTTGCCTTCCGCATGTCCCAAACTGGGGACCTGGCTTGCAATCCAGGCGCATGCCCTGACTGGGAATTGAACCTGTGAGTCTTCTTGGTTCACAGGTTGGCACTCAATCCACTGCGCTACACCAGCCAGGGCAGAAGGGGTTGTTTTGAGCAGAGGTTCATTGGAGGAGAATGAGAGTTTGGGTGGTAGTAGGTAGCTTCTCATTGGCTGGGTTGTTGCTGGGCCAAGAGAAGATCTTTCTTCCTCTTAGAAGTAAGCTTCTTCCTGCTGGAGTTTGCAAAGGGCAGTGAGCAGAGTGTGTGAGAACTCCATCTTCAGGGCTTCCCAACCTGATTTTAATGAGGCTTTTCTTTATTCACTTTAACACTTTTAGAGCAGTTTCAGCAAAATTGAGGGGAAGGTACAGAGGTGTACCATACACACCCATAGCCTTCCCCACTAACAAAACCCCCCACCAGAGTGGTGCATTAGTTACAACCGATGAACCTCCATGGACACATCATCATCCAGAGTCCACAGTTTACACTGGGTTCACTCTTCGTGGTGTACATTCTGTGGGTTTGGACGAATGGATAGTGACATGTAGCCGCCATTGCAGTATCCTA